>APFE031734815.1:2944-75014 GCA_000404065.3 Pinus taeda | reverse complement strand
ACAGCTTAATCTTGGTCTCCCTAGGTTTAAATTTCCTGTTTTAGAATATAGAGAATGAAAATCTGTCCAAACAGCTTAATCTTGGTAGATTCTTAAATAGGTAGAGAATCAAAGGAGCCCAACAGCTTAATCTGGGCCCTTGGATGAAATAAGGGTAGTCTGTAGATAGGAAAGCATGAAAAAGAAAAATTGAAATGATGGGTCTGCAAGTCTAAGTGCACCCAAACCAAAAGAAGAAAAATGTTAGGTAAGTAGGCTACGTAGGTAGTTTTGATGTTGCTGAATCTTGATTGCTGATCAGTTCTAGGTTTCCAGGTGTCATCTTTGTTCAGGACACAATCACCAGGCAGTTCTATGCGAGAAGCCCAAAAACAGGTATAACTAACTCCATTTTTCCATCTCTCCCAATCATTAACTAACTTCCCCAAAAGAGGTCAAGATCTGCTTGATACCTCTTAAGTTCCATCATTTTCATATCATTAGCTTGGGTGAAGATCTGCTTTGCTCAAAGATATTCCATACTCTCTCTATAAGCTTTTGTCCCCTCGTTGCAGCCTAAGATCTCCTGAACTTAGCGCTTTCTTACCATCTCCATATTAACTACTGACATTATTATTTAGCTTCCTATATTTTCCCATCCCCCTGCTAAAATTATGTAAATCATCCCCTATGTAAATATCCCTCCCCCTGGTTGAAAAATAACCATAAGTACCCCTGGGAATTGCTTAGTTTACCTGACACTTAGCAAGAACTCATGTTGCCCCTTCAAACCATCTTCTAAATACAATGGACTCCTTCCAGAGTATAAAATCCCTTTTTCAGGTTTTCGGACCCCTTCCGAAGCCTCAAAAGCCTTTCAGACCCGCTTACTCACTCCTTCTAACTGAAATAAACCCCTTGCCAACCTCCTTAACACTCTGCAGACCCTAGTAAGCCAGCTCGCATTGCAAGATCGCAATATTCTCTCCATGTAAGTTATGACCCATCCGTCGTCACCCGACGCGATATCGCGATATCGGCGATCGGCAGTCGCAAGCGCCAAATGTCTAACTAAAATACCTTCTCGTTCCCTGTCGATGCGATATTGCAATCGCATCAGAGAAGTTCATCGCATTGCCTTCAAATATGAACCACCCCACCATGTCACTTCTATACCAGGGACCCACTGCAGGCTGACGTCATCCGTCGTACTGCTGACGTCAGCAGCCAGAAAGCCGAAAATTCGCATAGGAAGAGAAATCGCACTTCGGAGCTCCAGAACAAGAAACAGAGGCAGTTTTTGATGTGCGATATCGTGCATCGCTACGGGAAATAGGTCGTTTCAGGGAATCTTCGAGGAATCTTTTGATTCCTTGGTCCGTTTTGCACCGAAAAAGCCCGAAATCGCCCGATTTTGCCAAATTAATCCGGTTTAAAGACAACAAAGGACCAATGATAGAGATTAAAGTGTATCAGATCAAATCATCAGGGAACAAGCGTGTCAAAGAGTATCAGTAGGCGGCGGAAGCCATCAATGTAGCGGCAAAGAGTATCAGCGAAAATCTTAAGCAGCGGCCCAAAGCAGGAGAACATTTAATACCTTCCAGCAAAGTCAAGGAAAGAGGGCGAAGCCACTCAAAAACCCTCAAATCATAATTATTGCACATTTAACTCACACCAGAACAGAACTACAGATACCGAAGCACTCCTTTCGATTCAACTGCCTCTAGCGCAACCCAAAAGGCTTACCTGCATTTAATTCCAGCAACACTTAGGTTTTAGAAAAGCTCTTCAGCAGACCTGTTTAGGTCAATTGTAATAAATGAATTTCTGATATTTTGCTTATATATACCACCCCGAAAGATGTAGTGAGGGGTTGGTTGGTTGCTTAGTAAGTCGAGGAAATTGCTTAGTCTTTTTCTCGGCATTTTCTCCAAGCAGAGACCCGCACTGTAACTGTCATACTTTCTATAATCAAAGACTGCTGAAAGCATGGATTTCGAAACTGCTTGATGTGTTTAACTGACCAAGGAGTGATTACGGAATTCCTGTGCTTCTACATGATTCAATATGTGTTTCTCACCTCTGTTAATTTTCATGTTTTTACCACCGTTCCGCTATCTAAATTGCAGAAAAAAGAATAGCTTAGGATTTGTTTAACTACACCTTAAGTTCAATTTCTAAACTTTTTCATGTTTTCATCAAAAATAGCTATGAGCATGTATACTTAAATGATCTTGTTTATGTTGTTTCTTTCACATATGAATGAGAGTTTAGGAATTCCTAACTACTCCTAGATAACCATTCATCCATTTCTCCTCTTTTTCAGTATGATGAAATGATTCTCCTTTGCCTTTCATCTCTGATTTTCATCATTCCATCCCTTCGGTAGATTGATAATTGTATCATGTGTGGCTAGCTCGCTCCTTAATCCTCTTATGACCAAGAAGACGCAATAGCAAGCCTTAACCCGTGACTCCACGCCCAATGGTTTGAAACTTATCATACCTTACCTTGCCTCTTTTCTTGAGATTTCTACCTTCCATCCAAACACAAACAAAAAACCCCTGAGCCAAAAGCTAGCCTAAAATCATCAACAAAGTTGAATCATTAGAGAGAGCCCTCTTTGATTGCAGGTGGGCCTAGAACCTGCAATCCAAAGATTGGTTTGTGGTTACCTCGGCCGTATCCCTAAAAGGAGCCTAGGGACAACCTGAGTGATAACATTATGCATTGATTGGAGGCATTGGACATGATACTATAGGTTTATGATGAAGATCTACATGTGGTGGAGCTAATGGCTCAAGTGTCATTCATGTTTTTGATATGGCACACTAGATGAGTTGGCATACTAGCTCTTCATCTAGGTCTTCATGCTTATGCTCATGGAGATGTCTTGTTGCAGTGATGGTTTGGAATGATGATGATGATCATGGTTTCGAGATGCTATAATGTTTACATATGTGTTTCCGATTGTGTAGGTTCTTCTGGAGTGTAGAGGACTTGTTGGTAGTCATGCAAACCCTTATTTGTTTCCCTTTAGGTAAAATTTGTTGTGACACTTGGGAGACATGTTTGATCCATATACAGAGGTGTCAAAGGTTTTGATAGAGGTTTGGAGGCTTGTAAAGATCTTGGTGAAGGTGATCTAATAGGTCACAGAGGTTTTGAGCTAAGAATTATGTTTATCATCAGGCTCTGCCCTAGTCACACTCATGTAAGCTTATGCAGGCGACTCAAAAGCTTTCGGTTGTAGGGAAGTAGACCTGTGTATGTGGCCAACTGAGATTAGTTAGTGTTGTTCTTGTGACTAATGCTCAGAGGGAAAAAAAATTCACATTCCTTGCACTCTTTTAGAGTATTTCGTCTCCTAGAAGGTTCTATACTAATTAAAAAAGGTTGAAATGGGTTGCAATATTCCTCCAGTGGGTGTGAACACCTTAAATGCACAAGTAGTGATGATGATGCCTTGATTATATCAACTTAGTGCACTCTTGATCCCACTCCAAAAGTGCAATTCACCCTTCATGGTTTATATTCTTCATTTTGGTGCTGAGTGATTTTTGATGTTGTGTGTATGTGAGTTAGAGAAGGTTTCATTGTCTAAGTATGCTTCAGACCTAGTTGTGATCATAGATGCTTCAATATTTGAGTGAAAATGGATTCATAGTAAGCATATCAGAAGCATGTTGTAGAATATATCATATTTATAGTTGCTGGAGAAGCGATTATCTTGATCGCAATGTTTATGGCTATGAGTTTTGTTGCTGGTGATTACAGTATTCAGATTTTATGCATTGATTTGAACCACTGTTTTGCTAGTGTTGAGAACACATCGTTGGTGGTGATTTTGATTATTATTTGCAGAGAGTCTTGCTGCTTAGATCATTATTACTAAGTTGAATCGGAGTTTAGCATAATGTCTTGGGATCCAGTATGAAAATAGATGGAAAAGGGCCTGCATAGAGTAGAGGAGAGGTGACTTCATGGGTGTGGAGTAGTGATAGTGAAGCTTCAGTGAAAGGAAACATTTCTCCATCCAATGGTAGTTGGATAGTCCAATCGAAGTTGGAAGAGTATCATTGATCATGGTGTCCTTCAACGGATGGTACTCTATAGATTTGTGTGAGAACATAGTATTCTCAGTTGATCAGAATATCAACTAGGAAAGATCTTGTGTAATTGAGTTCAAGGGTATGCCTACATTAGCACATTTGAATGTATTTCTATTGAGATCATACAATATGTTCTTGGGTATGGCCTGGTTGTATCTTCATAGAACCAAAGTGGATTGTTATGAAAAATCCATTGAGTTCTTGGATGATAATGGAGAACATATAGTCTTAAAGTGTAAGAAAAAGGTAACATCAACAAAAATAGTTACAACTATGAAGGAAAAGTGTAGTCGTAGAAAAGGGTGTGTGTCACTTACAATGCACATTTCTAGCGATAGAGGTAAGGAGGATGAGGATGCAGAGGTATTGAGAAGGTACTCGATCTTGCAATAGTTTTAGGATGTGTTTCCAACAAATATTTTAGAGTTTTCACCTCACAGAAAAGTGAACTTTTCTATTGAGTTGGTACTAGGGGAAATAACAACATCAAAGGCATCGTACAAGATGAGAACACCAGAGCTAGTAGAGTTGAAGTTACAGTTGAAGGAAATGCTCGACAAGGGATACATTAGGCTAAGTGTATCTCCTTGGGGTGTTTCTATATTGTTTGTGAAGAAGGATGGTACTCTCAAGTTATGCATAGATTAAAAGTAGTTGACCAAGGTGACCATCAAGAATAGATATCTATTTCCAAGGATTGATGACTTATTCGATTAGTTAAAGGGAGAAACAATGTTCTCCAAGATTGATTCGAGATCATGATATCGTCAGGTGCACATAAAGGAAGAGGACATATATAAACACTACTTTTAGACCAGGTATGTTCATTATGAGTTTATTGTGGTTCCATTTGGTTTGACTAATTCTCCTACTACATTTATGTTCTTGAAGAATAGTGTGTTGCATCCTTTTCTGGGCATGCCGATAATTTAGCAGCAATGTTGAGATTACTAAGAGACCATTAGTTGTATGAAAAACTTAGAAAATGTAGTTTATTTCAAACATAGGTACATTACTTGGGACAAGTTGTTTCCAAGGAAGGAATAATAGTGGATCCAGAGTAGATAATAACTATCATGGAATGGGAAGCTCCTAGAAATATGGATGAGGTAATATCATTCATAGGGTTAGTAGGTTACTATAGGAGGTTCATAAGGAAATTCTCTCGCATTGCTAATCCTATCACATCACTACAAAGGAAAGGTAGGAAATTTGAATGGACAGGGGAATGTTCAACAACTTTTGAGCAATTGAAGCAGTTGTTAACAAATGCTCTAGTTTTAAAGATTGCAAATCTAGACAAAGAGTTTGTGGTATGTACAGATGCTTGAAAGAGAGGACTTGGTGGAGTCCTTATGCAAGATGGACAGGTAGTATTCTATGAATCATGAAAATAGAATGGTCATGAGAATTATTACCCGACATATGATATTGAGTTGGTAGTGATCATCCATGCATTGAAGATGTGGAGGCACTTTATTCTTAGAAGGAGGTTTGTATTGATGCGCGATCACAATGGGTTGAGATAGTGTTTTATCTTCTAAATATGAATTCCAGGCAAGCTAAATGGTTGGCCATGATTAGTGAGTTTGATTTTAAGAACAAATACATCAAGGGTAAAGAGAACAGGGTTGCGGCTGCTCTTAATAGGTGGAAATAGGAGAATCATCTAGTACCTATGAGTCCTTATGGGACAGACTTACAGGATCGGGTCTTACAGAAGGTCAGCAGGACGATAGGTAGATGGAGCTTATGCACAAATTAAAATAGAGTATAGGTGATTAGGATGTGGAATATCATCTCTGAAAACATGGCTTGATCAGATTTAGGGACATGATATATGTGCGAGATAGTAGTGAGCTCAAGAAGACTGCCTTGAGAGTGTTTCATGTGAAAGTGTATTCAGGTCACCTAGGATATCAAAAGACATTGATAACAATGAGGAAGTTTTATTATTGGCCGAATCTGAAAAAGGACATGGCAGATTTTTTGGCTAGATGCTTGGATTGTCAGCAGGTGAAGGAAAAATGTAAGCATTTGGGTGGATTACTATAGCCAATTCTAATTCTAGAGTGGAAGTGGGAGGTCATTTCCATGGATTTCATTATAGTTTTTCTAAGGACATCTAGACAACATGATTCCATCATGGTTTTGGTGGACAATTTGAAAAAGGTAGCACACTTCACTCTAGTGAAGTCTATGTATTCAACTAGAGATGTAGCATAGGTCTTCATCAGAGATGTGGTAATATTGCATGGTGTTCTGAAGAAGAAAGTGTCAAAAAGAGATGTTAAGTTCACTTCCAAGTTTTGGAAGGAGCTATTTGTGGGATTGGAGATGGAGTTGGCCTTCAGTACAACTTATCATCCATAGACAGATCGAAAAATAGAGAGGGTCAACAAGATATTGAAGGACATGTTGAGGATGTATGTGATGCATTAGTAGAGGCGATGAGGGGAGTGCCTTATATTTTTTAGTTTTCTTATTCCTATGGGTATCATGAGTCACTGAGGATGAGTCTGCTCGAGGCATTGTATGGGAAGAGTTGTAATACTCCCATTAGTTGGAGCGATCCAGTGAACAATATGTTTATTGGAATGTATATGTTGAAAAAGATGGAACAAAAACTGTAGGTTATCAAGAATAATCTAAAGGCAACATAGGACAAATAGAAAAGTTATGCAGATCAGAATAGGTTATTTAAGGACTTTCAGGTTGGGGAACATGTGTACTTGTGCATCAAGCTAAAGAAGATATCCTTGTGGATTGGATTGTGTGCTAAACTGGCACCTCAGTTTTGTGGGCCGTTTAAGATTCTTGAAAGGATTAGCCCATTATCCTATTGACTTGCACCTCCTCCGATAGTGAAATTCCATGCTGTTATCTATATGTCATCGCATAAGAAGTATGTTAAAGACGTTGATCATGTGATTGACTAGTTTGTATTGCAGGTGGAGCCAAATGGAGAATTCCAATCAGAACCTCAGTGTATATTTCACATAAATATGCTCATGGTCTAGAACTGAGCAATCATATAGGTTAAAGTGAAGTGAAAGCATTTTGGTCCCAATGAAGCTACAAGGGAGATCACTGATTAGATGTGGGCTACGTATCCTTCTCTATTCGTTGGTTGAGCGAATGCTTTTGGTATATGTTTTGGCGTGATGTTTTGGTATATGTACATATGTATATGGTTGTAAATACAACCATGAGTTGTTTTATAAAGCTCCAATAAGTGGTATGGGTTTCATGTTGTTGTGGTTATTACATTACTATGTGTCATGTTGGTTTACTTCTCAATAGTTTGATCTTCGTAAATACTGTAATGAGCTAAATTATAAACTTTCATAGGTAGTATGGTTTTCCTTCAGCGGTCTTTTTGGTGTAGAAGTCAGTGAACACCAATGATGGTGTTCCCCCAAAGGGGAGGGTTCTGTAACATCCCTGGTGAAAATTCTAGGTAAATAAAAGTTAATAAATGAAAAATAATAACCAAGGTCATGGGACACTTATTCCAAATTGAATGTTGGGCAAAACATCCTACTGTTAGTGTTCATTTGGTTTATTATGGCTAAGGAAATTGGCAAAGGCAATGGAAAAGGCTTTGGAAAGGCATGAGGAATTAATTGGCATTTTATTTATGAAAATAATGGAAATTAGGCGAAAATGAAGGTGAAAGGTCACAGGTTAAATTTGAGGAGGAAAATGAAGGAAAATAATAGAAAAATAAAGAAAATAGAGACCTCATTAATGAAAAGGCTTATGAGGATCAGTTGGTACCTTTTTTCAATTTTAACCTTTTGTCAGTTGAATTTTGGAGCTCTCTCTCTCACTCTTGGACACTTAAGAGTTTTCTTGGAGAACTTCAACATTAGATCAAGAAAAGAAAAGAAGCAAAGAGGAAGAAAAATATCAAGCAAGGAAGAGTAGGATCAAGCGACTACAATGAGATTATTTGTAGTTATTGAGTTGCATGTATGATCTCCTTACTAGTTTTGGCATGCATGGTTATGCATGTGTGTTCTTGGTTCTCTTATTGTCATGGGCATGGGATTTCTAGGTGTGACAATTTTTTTCTTTGAGCAGGTCATTCAATGTAAATACTGTAACGAGCTAAGTTATAAATCTCCATGGGAAATATGTTTTCTTGTCAGTGGTTTTTTATGAGGTATTGGTGTGGTTTAACATCGAGGACAGTGCTCCCCAAGTGGGAGGGTTTTGTAACAACCATGGTAAAAATTCCATGTAACAAAAGTAAAAAAAGGCAAAATAAGACCATGGGTAAGGCACATGCATTCCAAGATGAATATTGGGCAAGACATCCTAGTTTGGGTGCTCGTTCAGTTTATTATCGCTAAGGAAATCAACAGAGGCTAAGGCTAAGGCATTAAAAGGAAAAATGTATTTTTGGCAAATTTATTTATAAAAATAAAGGAAATTAGGATAAAAGTAACATGAAAGACCAAAGGTTGCATGGGAGGAGGAAATTGAAGCAAAATAATGGAAAATGAAGAAAATAAAGGCCTAGTTGATAAAAAGGTTTCTGAGGATCAATTGGCAAGCTTTTTTAGTATTAAGCTCTTGGTTGAAGTTTCTGCTCAGGTTTTGGAGCAAGGAAGGGAAAAGCAAGTAAGGGAAGGTCAAGGAAAGGAAAGGAAGGAAAGCAAGGATCAAGGAAGTAAAAGTTGGATCAAGAAGCTTCAATAGGAATACTTTTAGGTAACATATTGCATGTGTGATTTCCTAGCTGGTTTTGACATGCATGACTTTTCATGTTGGTGTATGGTTCTCTTGTTGTCAATGACATGGTTTTGCTGGGTTTTGAAAATGGGTTTTATCCTAGCCTTTCCTTTTTTGGATGTCACGGTGTGTTGGGATTTTTATCTCAGTTTTGGTCTTTGGGTTGTAGGCCGGATTTTTGAACTCAAGGCGTAGGTGGTCTTAAGGTCCATTCCAAAAGGCCTACGAAACCCTTGATCGGTTTTGGTGAGATACACGGTAAAGCGTGAGGGATAAGTCTAAGTTTAGGGCCTAGTAATTCGAGTTTGGATTGCGGTAAATCCTAAGATACTGGTCTCGGCTTAGGGCATACTGATCTAGGACTGAATTGCATGAAATCCTAAGAGATAAGGAGACAGAGAATTCCTCAAGGATGGTGATGGATTCCGAATGGCACTCCAAGTTCATTTTGGTTTTGTGATTGGAGCGCGTATTTTTGTGTGATCACGATTTGGTGAGGGTGGAGGTCATTTAACCTATGGGTTCCCTTGGTTGTTTCTGGATTGGTTTATCCATGAGATCCCACATTCATGCTTGGATAATGGCATGGGGTTGACTGGTTGAAAGAAAGAATTGGTTCAACCATGTCTATGGTCGGGTGGTACGTAAAAGTCTTGAACCCAGTCGAATTTGACTACGATTAATGAAAGCTAAGTTCTCTTTCTTTTTCACTTCTTTATATGTGGATTTAATGATTCTTATATCTCTGTTATTTACGCTTTTAATGTGAGTTATAAGCATGGTTAATTCAATGGTTCATGTCATGATTATCTCATGTATTTACTTGAAATTGTTAAAATCATGGATGAAAGACATAATTGATATTATAATAGTTCAAGGGAGAAGGTGGTGATACTTCTTGCTATGTTTCATAAGAGTTTTTAGTCATCCAATCTCTCTCTTGTATCCCAGACTTGTAAATTCCATTGATGCCAAGTGTCTGACAAAATGTTAGTCCCAGTTGGGGATGGTCAAGCCTTGTCCTGAAGTTGATTTTTGGATTATTAGTCTTATGATCATTTGTTTGATTGTTTCTATAAGTTACAACAAGTTATGGGTATTGGCCAAAATTCTAGGCTAGAAAAGTGCCTTAAATTCTACGGACACTGGCACAGGTCTACTGGGAAAAGTTCCTGGATGCAAGCTTGTAGGTATATGAGAGTGTCTAGAGGTCGTTGGATGTTGGCATGCACATAGCATGAGAGCGTCCAAAGGTCATGATTCTTGAGTGGCTGAGATGTCTCCTAGGGGTGTTGTTGTTGTTGTGGAAGGCGTGGTTAATGTCTTTCCATCGATTCCATATCTTGAAGGTCACCAAGGAGGTTGAATAATATTATAATAGCCTCTTCGTTGCATGTTTACCTCAGTTGGCTGGTTACTTGGGTAGCTCTGGGAGGAGGGTGGTTACAATTAGACAATGTACAAGTCAATAATAAGAATCCTCTTATATTTAACAGCTACAAGACTAAACATTAAGAAAATTCTTATTGTTTCCAGATATCAATTAGCCATCAAACAAATTCACCTTCTAGAATCCAAAATAATATTTAAATATTTGAGACTCTAATGGATTATGGTATCCACGATTTGAAAACATGGCATTAAAAACATATAAAGATGCAGATTGTGCTGAAGATGTAGATGACAAGAAAAGCACAAGTAGAGGTGATTTCTTTCTCAGAGACTTCGTAGTGGTTTAGTTGATAAAGAAGCAACCATCAATATCTCCTTCCAATACCGAGGTAAAGTACATTTGCAAGATCTTGTTGCACTCATATTTTGTGTATGAAGCAAACCCTACAGGATATGAAAATAAATTTTGTAGATCCTATTCCCATTATTTTTTACAACATGAGTGTTATCAAGATATCAAAGAATCATGTTTTACATTCAAAAAACAAACATATTCCCATAAATAATCATTTTCTTAGAGAACGAGTTAAAAATTAGGTTGTGAGGTTGGATTATATTCTCACCAAAAAATAGGTTGTTGACATCTTCAGCAAATCCCTTGCATGAGGAACCTTTGAGCATTTAAGGAAAATGTTGGGAGTAATTTTTCTCTTCTCTCTTAACTAGCCTTCTTCACAAGCAAAGAGAGAAACTATCCAAATAAGTGCAAGGATAGCTAAATATTAAAGATCAAGTTTCCAAGGAATAGATAGGCCTACATGAATCTCACCTTAGTGCAATGTAATCAAAGGGGAAGATTAGTTACAAGGGGAGTATCCAACATATTTTCCATTCATGTCAAAGGGGGAGAATGACTAGACATTCGAATAAAGAGATTATTTGTGGTTCTTGATACAAATATATTTAGGGGGAGAGAGTGTCTTTAAATTATCAATAGAAAACAGGGAAGAGTGAGAAAATCATAAAAATTGGAGAGTGGGCAATCAATAGTAGAATCATTGCAGACAAAGTGCCATTAATGACCTAGAATGTTCTATAGCTATGATTGGTGGTGTTTCTATAAATTCCAAAAGGGGATATTGTTGGGAAAATGGTTTTCATTGATGTCAAGACTAATCATTATTGTCAAGTGAACAGGTGAATACAAGTCTAGGGGTAGTTTATTAACAGTTTGGTGAGAGTTTTTTAATGAAGAGATGGAGCCTATATCTAAGGTGATTTTTATCTTAGGTCAATTGGTCAAACACATCTGTGAAGTGGTCAATTGGATAGACCTCTAAGTTCCATTTGAAATGGTATGGTTTATGAAAAAAATGGTTTAACATTCAATTTTTTGAATAATAATGCACACATATAAGATATTTGGATTGTTGTAAAAAAATTGGGACTTGGTAGAATATAATTGTATCTATATTGTTGGAAGAATATGAGACATCTGATGTGAACGAACATTTCTTAATTTTGTATGGGAACCAGATGATGGAGTAATTTGAACTCATCCAAGGGATGTAAGATATTAGATGTCAGATTGATATCCATACAATATTGATGAAGTGGTCGATGATGTGTTTAGTAATGTGGCGTACAAGTTCCCATGATGTGGCCCATTTCATATAGGTGACACATGGTAGGTGTTTTTATCATTTTTAGTGATCAAGTGAAAAATTGTATAACATGTGGCACCACTCATAAGCCACCTCATGGCGTGATGGTACTGGTACATGATGCGCCAAATAATTGGGATTTGCATGCATGAGTTGGTTTCAATTTTTTTGTGTTAACGAATTTTTGAAAAAGGGTTGATGACTGAGAAATGGGTCCTTTGAGTGTGTAATATTTGAAGGTATTTGAACATCTTCTGGTTTTGGGGTGTACACATATTGACACCTTTGGAAATTCTTAGATTTTGTATTTAATGAAGAATTGGTCAAATTTCCCATGATAAAAATTGTATCTACCTCATCCATCTATCTAATGATCGGAGACTTTGTGCATATAGGCCAAAAATTAAATGAACAAGATCTATATTTTAGGAATAAAAGGTTAAACATTGGTTGTATTAAGTCATTGGTCTAGATCATGGTTCTGTGGAAGAGTAATTGACAAGGAAAGGGCTATAGATTTTAGCATTGTAGGAAATTTGGTTTTAATTAATTACAGTGGAATTTGGAATTCCAAGTTTTGACATTATACTATTATAGAATTCGTGTTCAACAAATTTAATTTTGGTGTTATAAATTTTGCATTCTAGTGCCAAAATTGACAACACTAATTCACATCAAAATAGAACGATAGTTTAGAAGTAGTCCACCATAGTTAAACTGATTTGAAGAGACACTTACACAGAGATGACCAACTAGTGAAGAAAATAGGAGTATTTAACTTGTTGAACAATAAATTAAATAACAGTTAACCTAAAGAACATAATTGAAGTGGAACTAAATGTTAAAATTAGAAATAGAAAATCAAAGATAAAATTTGAAGTTTTATATACAGTAGCAACATTTTAGATATAGTAATTTCATAGGGTATGCAAAGAGTTTCAATGAGTGAGTGAATGAATGAAGGTGTGTAAGTTGAGATAATCTCATATTGAGCAATAGTGGGTGATTTTGATGGACAACAATTATGAGAGCTAAGAATTTATTCATGAATATATGATAGAGATGTCTTTCGCTCTAAGTATGAAAATCCATGAAGAGTGATTTGAAAGGTTGTATAGGTATATTCTTGCATAACAAGGAGTTGGTGCTGATAAATAGGAAGTTGGTGCTTCCTTCAAGTTGGTCTTAAAAAATCCACAAGTTTGTTCTTGAAAAGAGAATTGAGGTTGAAGCCTTCAGTAGGTTGCAGACTACATAAATTGATGTAATATGTACTTGTAGCTTTATTTTTTATCAAAAGCATAAATAATTTGCGGTTTTTCTAGTTAGGTTTTCACGTTAATATCTTGTGTCTAGATTGCATGAGACCAGTGTACTATTATTTACCATTGTGTTGCTATGTATTTTCACTTAGAGCAATTTTTTCGCTTCCCGTTTCATGGTTGTTTTAATTTCTCTGTGTTAACTTCCTTATTAGCTTAGTTGCATCATATCTTCATGAATGTTTTATTTCAACAATGATTTTTATTTTACTATGTGCAAGAAAAAAGTGTAAATGACAATAATCCAAGACTACAATTTAATGCATGTATTCACTACTTCAAAAAATCATATTTAAATTGATTTAGGTCTTCAAAATATATCCACAAACATTCTATGTGTGTGTGCATGTGTGTGCACCGGTGTGCATGTGCATAAGTCTACCACACCTCCATCATCCATCCCCCACACCATTTAGCCACTTTTTCATCCAAAGATTCACCACTTCTTCCACAATTTTCACCACGATTGGAACTTCTAGTCTCAGCCCATGAGCTCACCAGGAATTATCAGATATTTTGAATGCACTGCATGAATATTATTGCGATATTAGAGGTGTATGTGTAACTGGTACATGAAAGAATCGAGTCTTGTAGCATCCTTCACAAACCCTACAAAACCACAGTTGGAGACACTTTACAACACCAAAGTGAAGACTTAGACATCATGAAACATTTAAGGACCATATTTGTGATCTTGGGAAGACATGCGATGTTTGAGGATTTTCTATAGGGTCATTGTTCATCTCTAACAATTGGAGATCAATCCACCATTTGAAGAACTTGCATCAACATATTTCACTCAATTAGACATCTATAAAAAATACAAAAATGGTTTTTTCAAAGTAAGGCCAAAGCATGAAGCAACTAACATGAAAAATGGCACCTCCAAGTAGTCAGTAGATCAGCCACCATTTCTCAAGAAAGATGCAGACATCAAGGCAACGAAAGTCCATCAAGTAGGCATAGGTATGCAATATTCTTCACCTCTTCTCTTGAGCATATTTTGGTTAGAAATTTGTTTTCAGTGCACAAGAGAGAACATTTTGTAGGTTGAAGGTCGCCAACAGTCTCAACCACCCTTGAAAAATTAAGTACAACTAGCTCCCTCACTCATGCAATGTGAAAATGTCATAGTTCAAATAAGCTATGAATTATCTTATTTTTGCAAGTCCCTTCAAAATTGTGAATATAGGTAGTTTCTAGATTGCACAGAAAAAGATTCTCTACAAATTTTGAAGATAAAATGTTTTTTTATAAATTTAGAGGGTAAATACATCATCATATAAAAAATAATAAGACTCTAGAAATCAAGAGAGATAAACTAACAAACATTGATAATCATTGTACCACGGAAAATATCATAGTTGACAGACACAATCCTTGTAAAAATATACAGGTTAGAAACAAAAATATGTCATATTGCGAATATGAATCAAACATCTCCAAAAAGATATATCCTAATAGAAATATGAATATATGAAGAAGACATAATTGAATGTATCCTAGTCGAATATATCCTAGTTGAACGTAGTCATGCTCCAAAGCCTAGAAAACATATATAAGAAGATGGATCACAAAAATAATTAAAAATCGATTAAATTTAAATAACTCATCAATATGGTGGGATCATCCTAAGAAATTAAAAAAAAACCATAGTTGTAATATAATGTTGGTTTTAAGCTTATACAGTTGGTTGCAGCTAACCGATTCTTAATAATATTAAAATGCAATGATACACAAAAATTAACATGGACAATTTTCCCTAGAAACCCAAAAATTGGAAGAGTAGAAAGGATTTTATTTTTCTTTACAATGTTGCAAGACGATGTGTTTAGCATGTGATACGTACAATAAAATAAAAGTGTAACTCCTTAATCAAGAGTACAAAACCACGGGCTTAATCATCATGAACCACAAAACCATTGAAAGTTAAAACCATGTGTGGAAAATCACCAAAAACTGTACACAAAAAGCCACCAAAAAATTCAATGAATTCTTAAATTGGAAAATCAGTATCACTTTATTATTGCAAGATTGACATGAATTGATAAATAATATTATTAGCATATGCAATGGTGATCTCATCCCATATTTTTGCTCATTCCTCAATATATCTCTATAGATTTTGATAGCAAAATAAAAACATAACCTTACTATCTTCCTTTACTTGAAAGAAATAAATCCAAGTCCCAAGACCATGTTTAAATATCAATTTTTAAGAGCAATGACAATAATTAATGAAGTAAACTAAATGATATATATATGACAATCAAAATATAACTAACCACTAAGAAGAAGCAAAGTAAGTAGCTAAACACTAAGAAGCACCAAAGTAACTATGATGCAGTGGTCTTTGGCCATTAAACATCGATTGGTTTCGTCCGTAACTTCCACAATTGTACATGGAAATGCGGGGAAAAGTAGTTGGCACCATGCGAATTGGATGATATGATGTAAGACCTCTTGGAGTAGGCACCATGCCAATTGGATGATATGATGTAGGTAGGGATGCCGAGACAAACTGTGGCAATTGGATTAGGAAACTCTAAGAAATGAGACTGTAGCATTTTTTTTCTCTCCTCTTTTTGCTGAGCCAAAGCAACATAAAGAGGCTTGCCCAAGATAACTTTCTTATCCATTTCTGCCAAAGCTCGGGATGCTTCATGAGGAGATGAAAATGAGACAAATCCTGAACCTTTACTGTGTCCATGCAAATCCCTCATTACCTTGCATGAAGTGATGGTGCCATAAAGAGAGAAAAATTCCCTCAACTTGTTATCATCAATGCTATCATCCAAATGTTTTAAATAAAGATTTGTTCCAGATTGCTCCTTCAATTCAGATTTCTTGAGTGCTTTTCCAACGTACCATTTTTTACCTTGAATTTTCTTGCCATTTAAACTATCAACGCACTTTCCTACATCATCTGCATTCTCAAAATTGACGAATCCAAAACACTTTGACTTTCCGGCATTATCTCTCATGACTGCCACACTGATAATTTTTCCATACTCATCAAAATATTTCCTCAAATCCTCATCGTTCATTGACTCTGATAAATTGTTAACAAAAACATTTTTAAACTTGGATTCCGGCTCTTGCTCCTGTTTTTTCATGAGTTTCGTTTTTTGTCTCGAGGCAACATAAACCCGTGTATCGTTTATCAACTCACCATTCATACATTTAATTGCATTTTGCGCTGCCGCTTCGTTCTGAAAATGCACAAATCCATATCCTTTGGATTGGCCTGATGCATCTGTTGCAATCTTAGAAGAGAGAATGGGTCCGAAAACAGAGAATTTGTGATAGAGGGTTTTATTGTCTACTGCTTTGTGAAGATTTTTAATAAATATGTTTGCGGATCCAGAGTTGCGGATGTTGGGGTCACTGTGTGAGTACATTATCTGAATAGGCTTTCCATTAAGGGGTGTAAAATTCAAGCTGCGTAAAGCCTCGCTGGCATTTTCAGGGGTGCTGTAATTGACATATCCGTATCCCAGAGAAGTCTTGGTCATGGCATCTCTGCAGATGCGAACACTGGCCACGGGGCCAACCTGCTGGAACAGTTCTTGAATTTGGGCGTCCGTAACATTGGGCTCCAGATCCCCCACGTACAAAGATTTGGGTTCATTCACCTTATCTTTCTCCTTCTCGCTACCATTATTAATAACAACTGCAACTGCCTGCTTTTGTTGTTGTTTTTCTTCTCCTCGGGGTTTGACCTTCTCCTCCTCGCTGCCATTATTAATAACAACTGCAACTGCCTGCTTTTGTTGTTCTTCTTCTTCTTCTCGGGGTTGGACCTGAATATGTGCCATTTCTTCGACTCTCTGTTGAACCTAAGCTTCCCAATTCAATTAAATAAAATAATATGTTTTAAATTAAATATTAATAATTATTATGTCTATACAGATTTAACTTTTGTAGAATATTAAAATGCTATATGAAATGAATTATGGTTTTTTGGGCATGTGGTATTCAGAACCCATGGTATTAGCCCAGGGTATTGTAGGGATTTAGCCTACAAAAATGTCAATAATTATTATGTAGATAGTAGGGATTTAACCCCCTCATGATATTATAGAATATCTTTGGTAGTATACACAAAATAAAGGTTTTTGTCCTTTTAATTAAACACATTAATTTAAAAAAAATTGTCATATGAAATGACTTATGGTTTTTTGGGCATGTGGTATTGAGAACCCATGGTATTAGCTTACAAACTAAGAGTTTCCATGATAAAGTGGGCGTGGACCTCCATAGTTAGGAATCTTCTTACATGTTTTTTTAGAATATATATGTTGAACTTATATATTAATTCAATAATAATAATAATAAGATAGTTATAATTTATTTAATTCTTATGATTTTTTAAATTTTAGCAACTTGAGATGTATAATGAAATAAGTGTTTTGATGCTTATTCTATCCCTATCTTCATTTGCCAATCACGTTTCACCATTTTCAATTCCTGTTCATTCTTTACAAAAACAAGAGGCATGACATATGCATACATATGAAACACTTGGCACAATCTTGCATATTCAAATAAATTAATAACAATGGTAATAGCAACATATGAAAATCAAGAATTTTAAGTACTCATGATTGCAATATAAATCTTCCATGCAAAATATGGTTGTCAAATATTAGTAATGTGATACTAAAAGCTCAAAGAAACAAGTCAACTAACACAAAAATAAATCACTTTCTTATTGCAAGATTGATGTTTACTATCATAGAATTGTGTATGAAGCATCATCACATGGCATATAAATAAAAATGATAACACTTAAGCAACTAAAGAAACAAATATAGTGACTTATATGTTCATGAGGATCTTAATAATAATTTGGTAAAGAACTTAAACTATTTAAATAATGATAACAATTAGAAATGCAAACACCAAATGTACACAAAATATTTTGATTAAAAGGATCTTTAGGTTAAAAAATGAAGTAGATGAAGTCCCAAAACTAGAATTTCTCTTTTAGGATGAATATAAACACTTATAACCTATTTTAAAATCTATCATAATACTATTATGGGATAAAAATATGATTTATGCATGCTCTAGAAATATTTTGAAGTTACCATATTTCCTTCAGATGAACAATTTGTTGACCATGTTTTCCTATTCCATTGACATTTGTGCTTCAATTAAAAAAAACTGTGTCCTTTTCCTTTTTCATTGTGTGTATGATACTTTTAATGGTGGGCTTATTCTCTTTGTTGGTTCTCTCTTTGTTGGTGCCTGACAAATATAAGATCCTTTCAACTTTATGGGTGCACTTGTGGAAATAGGCTCTTTTGCACTCCACTTTATTTCTATGGATATGATTTTTGTATGTACGTTTTAAATGAGTCGATCTATGGGTGATTTTACAAGCGCCAACACCCTTCAACATTTTTAAATATGATTTCTAACAGATGTGTGCACTTGGATTTATCAATTATTTAGATGTTGAAATTTTGTTTCTAATTGATCCCTGGTCATAGGCTTGTGGTCATAGTCCCTAGTCACAGGGTGGTTAGCCTAAGTAGCCAAGTGCTTATCAAGCTGTCAAATCTAATAATGTTCACACTTCAACAACGAGCTGCGAGTGGCGAGAAACAATCAATATGACATGGAAAGGAGATCAAGTGGCCCAATGAGATGATGACACATGGTGGTCACATGCACAAGATGACATGTGATGGTGACATGTACAAGATGACATGTGGTGGTCACATGTACAAGATGACATGTGACACCTTGCAAATATCTAAATAACTTCTATATTCTTGGATCGTCTAATATCTAGATGTGCAAGATACAAAATGACGACCATTGGAATATTGACCACTTCCCTTCTTCTTGAAATCTAGAATTGAAGTATTTTACTGTGGTCAAATTTTGTTTACATCTCTTAACTCCTGGATTCCCAGATAGTTGGATGGCTCAGTGAGCCCTTGTGCTCGAAATCCAAATTCGGTCCTTTGTGATGCCCTTAGATTTCTCAGACACTTTGAATATCCATGTATTCAATCTCTTTTAATATTTTAATCGGGATCCATTCTAAATTAAAACTTGCAAATCAACAAACTGCTAGCTTCTTGGATCACGAGATATCCGAATGAATTGGAATTTTGTATTTTGTTATTTTTAGGTTGATTTGTTATATCTTGGTTGTTTTATCCAAGGGCTATATACATTAAAAACCTTTGCAAAGCTAGACCTTGGTGATAGTCCCAAAACTGCCACATTGAAACATCAAGATCGAATAAGAACCTGCCACATGTAATATTTTGTTGCATCATATCTATCCTGTCACTACCACATCATATTCCATGTCATCTTTCTTCCACTTGTCATACGACGACGCTACCATGTGTGCCTCAAAACGAGCTACTTGGTCACCTAAAAGGGTTAAATTTGCCTACCATGTATCTCATCTGTAGGGTTCCACATGCCATCCTATACATGTCACCACCACGTGTAATCATCTCATTAGGCCACCCATCTCCTTGTCATGTTATGGTAGCCTACTACTCATTCCCCATTGCTTTTATTTGCACATTGTCAGCCCCGATAATCTGGTAAGCACTAAATATCTTAGGCCAAGCACCCACTTACTAAGGGGTATTATTGGAATCGTTACCAACCATTACTCGCTACTTTTGTACTTCCACCTTTTCAAATTTGGTGTTGGTCTAATGGTGTGCCCATACCGAAATCATGATTAGCTGGAACCATGCTTGAAATTCAAAAATTCAAACTTGGTTTTATTTTTATTCGTGGGGAGTTGTATGGAGTTCCATATAACTTCAAGATCGAATCATAACCTACCACATGTAATATTTTCTTTCATCATCTCTATCATGTCACTGCCACATCATATTCCATGTCATCTTTCTACCACTTATCATACCATGACACTACCACGTGTGACTCATAAAGTTCTACTTGGTCACCTAAAAGCGTTATATTTTCCTACCATGTGTCTCATTTGGAGGGTGCCGCATGCCATCCTATACATGCCCCCACCATGTGTCATCATCTCATTAGACCACATCATCTCCTTCTCATGTCATGGTAGCCTATTGCTCATTGCCCATTGCTTTTGTTTGCATGTCGTCAGGCCTAATTATAAGCACTAAATTGCTTAGGCCAAGCACCTAGTGACTAGGGGTTGTGACTCGAAGCCTTACCAACCATTACTCACTACCTCTATACTTCTACCTTTTCAACTTTGCTGTTGGTCTAATGGTGGGCCCATACCGAAATCATCATCAGCTGGAACCATGCTTGAAATTCAGAATTTCAAACTTGGTTTTATTTTATTCGTGGGGAATTATATGGAGTGCCATATATCATTGGAATGGTCTTTGAGAGGAATATCTAGTTAAGAACTTAGTTTTATTATTGGATCTAAGGAACTAAAGAAGAAAATGCCTTCAAATATATTACCTTCGTCCTTTACCTCAAGCTAGGCAACGACACACATACAAAACATCATTGGTAACACACTTACCAAGCTAGACCCCTTGAACTTCAAACTTGACATCAATGACTTAGAAATTACATCAATGACATAAACTACCAATATGCTCAATAACCTCCCTATTTGGCATCGAAAGAAATTCCACCAAACATTGTTGGTCATAGATGCTAGCACCACCAATTGGAAACACTCCAAACATTGCTTTTGATGAGCCAATGGTTAATCACTCTCCCCCTTTCTCACTCTCCATATTCAATATCTATGCAAACATTTCAACGCATCTCCAATTTTTTCTTATTCTCCCCCTTTGACATCAATGGGAAAGGGATTAGTTACTCCCCCACTGACCATTTTGCTTCTAAAAGGATACAACATGATGTTTATATTAATTTGTTGCTAATAGGCTTCCCGAAATTTAGTTCTTCTTGACTAATTATAACCATATTCGTACGTATTTAGATGGTTTCCCTCATTGCTTGTGATGAAAAATAATGAAGAGAAGAGTGAGATATCACTCCCAATTTTTTCCTTAAATAATCAAAAGTTTATCGTGCAAGAGGTTTAGTGAAGATAACAACAACTTGTTCCTTGGTTGATACATATTCTAAATTATGATCTCATCAAACAACTTTTATATATGAAAATGGTACTTTAGGGGGATATGCTTGGTTTTTTAATGAAGAATAGGATTTTTTGAATATCCTAATTGCACTTGTGCTATCACAAATGATTGGAATGGTTTTATCATAAGTAACTTTCATATCTTGTAGAGTTTGTTTGTTAGGCCCCTATACTACTAGTGTAACCCCTTATTCTTATTAGTACAACCCACTTATTATATTGATGTACCCATGTAGTGCCCCATATTGTTACTATTGTGCCCCATAGAAGCCCACTATTGTTATTATTGTGCCCCTTACATTATTATTGTTATGTAGGCTCTGATTATGTTATGACCCCTTGGACTTCTATATACAGAAAGGAGGTATTTTTATTTGAATCATCCAAGAATTGTTCATTTATGTAACGTAAAGGAGGTTTACCCCTCGAAGAGGCTGAATTCTAAGGCGTTGATCTATATTTTCTATCTTTTCTTGAGCTGGTTTCATAACATTTCGTATCAGAGCTTTGGATTCTAAGGTTTCGCTACTCCAAACAGGTCATCGTGGCATTCTCACTATAACTATTATTCTGTGCCGTTTCAGAAGTTGAAAAAAAAAACTGATTTGAGAAAACATCGCGCTAAATCTCGGGTCCGAATTTCAGAGCTTTTTGCGCTACATTTTCAGAGATATGAACTGAGGAAGGTGGTCATTTTGCAGAATCCTGAATTACATTCAAAACAAGTGACCTAGGGAAAATCGCTATAACTTTCTCTCTGAGCATTAGATTGAAATTACATAAGAAGTTACAGAAAGAGGACAGGCTTTAGTTTCTTGTATATATTTTTCGGAGCCAAAGGTCAAAACAGGGACACGTGGCACATCGTACAAGTTCGCTCTACTGAATTAGTCTATAATCAGGTCACTGTGGGAGATTTGGCATAACTCTTCATTGGAGAATCCAAATGGGGTCAGACTGGTGGCGTTGAAAAGAGGACACAGAGGACTACTACAGGTCATAGTTTCAAAACTTAAAAATATGAAAGTACAGAGTTACAGGCATTTCAAGATCGAGATCCTAAAATGAAGAAAAAGCAAGATGAGGAAGTTTGATGGCAAGGATCTGGTAAATTGGATACGCCAGATGGAGCAATATTTTGATTTACATGGTGTACCACTGTTACGCCAGATGGAGCAAGTTTTTTGTTTTTTCTATATATGGTTTTAATAGGTATAATTTTGAATTAAATTAAAAAAAATAAAATTAGTTTTATTTTATTTAGAATTTGAATTAAAAACTTTGTTAGTTTATATTATGTTTTTGGAATAAGGCTCTTAGATTTTGAATTCTAAATTTAATTATTAATAAATTATTATGTTATAGAGATTTAACCTTTGTAGAATATTATAGAATGTCTTTGGTAGTATACACAAAATAAAAGTCAGTGTAGTTATGTTTTTTTCCCTTCTAATTAAAAATGCTATATGAAATGAATTATGGTTTTTTGGGCATGTGGTATTTAGAACCCATGGTATTAGCCCATGGTATTGTAGGGATTTAGCCTACAAAAATGTCAATAATTATTATGTAGATAGTAGGGATTTAACCCCCTCATAATATTATAGAATATCTTTGGTAGTATAGACAAAATAAAGGTTTTTGTCCTTTTAATTAAACAAATTAATTTAAAAAAAAATGTCATATGAAATGACTTATGGTTTTTTGGGCATGTGGTATTGAGAGCCCATGGTATTAGCTTACAAACTAAGAGTTTCCAAGATAAAGTGTGGCTGGACCTCCATAGTTAGGAATCTCCATAGTTAGGAATCTTCTTACCTGTTTTTTTAGAATATATATGCTGAACTTATATATTAATTCAATCATAATAATAATAATAATAATAAGATAGTTATAATTTATTTAATTCTTATGATTTTTTAAATTTGAGCAACTTGAGATGTATAATGAAATAAGTGTTTTGATGCTTATTCTATTCCTATCCTCATTTGCCAATCATGTTTCACCATTTTCAATTCCTCTTCATTCTTTACAAAGACAAGAGGCATGACATATGCATACATATGAAACACTTGGCACAATCGTACATATTCAAATAAATTAATAACAATGGTAATAGCAACATATGAAAATCAAGAATTTTCAGTACTCATGATTGCAATATAATCTTCCATGCAAAATATGGTTGTGAAGATGACATGTGGTGGTGACATGTACAAGATGACATGTGGTGGTCACATGTACAAGATGACATGTGACACCTTGCAAATATCTAAATAACTTCTGTATTCTTGGATCGTCTAATACCTAGATGTGCAAGATACAAAATGACGACCATTGGAATACTGACCACTTCCCTTCTTCTTGAAATCTAGAATTGAAGTCACTTCCACATCATGTCACTGCCACATCATATTCCATGTCATCTTTCTACCACTTATCATACCATGACACTACCATGTGTGACTCAAAAAGTGCTACATGGTCACCTAAAAGCATTAAATTTTCCTACCATGTGTCTCATTTGGAGGGTGCCGCATGCCATCCTATACATGCCCCCACCATGTGTCATCATCTCATTAGGCCACATCATCTCCTTCTCATGTCATGGTAGCCTATTGCTCATTGCCCATTGCTTTTGTTTACACATCGTCAGGCCTGACAATAAGCACTAAATTGCTTAGGCCAAGCACCCAGTGACTAGGGGTTGTGACTCGAAGCCTTACCAACCATTACTCACTACCTCTGTACTTCCACCTTTTCAACTTTGTTGTTGGTCTAATGGTGGGCCCATACTAAAATCATGATCAGCTGGAACCATGCTTGAAATTCAGAAGTTCAAACTTGGTTTTATTTTTATTCATGGGGAATTGCCATATATCATTGGAATGGTCTTGGAGAGGAATATCTAGTTAAGAACTTAGTTTTATTATTGGAGCTAAGGAACTGAAGAAGAAAATGCCTTCAAATATATTACCTTCGTCCTTTACCTCAAGCTAGGCAACGACACATATACAAAACATCATTGATAACACACTTACCAAGCTAGACCCCTTGAACTTCAAACTTGACATCAATGACTTAGAAATGACATCAATGACATAAACTACCAATATGCTCAATAACCTCCCTCTTTGGCATCGACAGAAATTCCACCAAACATTGTTGGTCATAGATGCTAGCACCACCAATTGGAAGCACTCCAAACATTGCTTTTGATGAGCCAATGGTTAATCACTCTCCCCCTTTCTCACTCTCCATATCCAATATCTATGCACACATTTCATCGCATCTCCAATTTTTTCTTATTCTCCCCCTTTGACATCAATGGAAAAGGGATTAGTTACTCCCCCACTAACCATTTTGCTTCTAAAAAGATATAACATGATGTTTATATTAATTTGTTGCTAATAGGCTTCCCGAAATTTAGTGCTTCTTGAGTGATTATAACCATATTTGTAGATATTTAGATGGTTTCCCTCATTGCTTGTGAGGAAAAATATTGAGGAGAAGAGTGAGATATCACTCCCAATTTTTTCCTTAAATAATCAAAAGTTTATCGTGCAAGAGGTTTAGTGAAGATAACAACAACTTGTTCCTTGGTTGATACATATTCTAAATTACGATATCATCAACCAGCTTTTCTATATGAAAATGGTACTTTAGGGGGATATGCTTGGTTTTTTAATGAAGAATAGGATTTTTTGAATATCCTAATTGCACTTGTGTTATCACAGATGATTGGAATGGTTTTATCATAAGTAACTTTCATATCTTGTAGAGTTTGTTTCATCCACAAAATATATGTGCAATTAGCTGTAGCTACTATATATTCAATTTCAGCAATAAAAAGAAAGATACATGATAACTTTTTGTTCAACCGAATTACTCAGTGATTCCCAAGAAAGACAACACCACCTCTTGTTATTTTCCTGTCATCTAGTTTTCTATCCCAATAATAATTTGTGTATATAGTTAATGAAAAGTATTGACCCTTGGATACCATAGGCCATAGTCCATTATAGCTCCTAAATATCTGAGAATCATCTTGGGAGCTAACAAACGACTTTGTTTGGGGGTTTACTAATACATTGAAACTACACCAACATATTTCATAAAGTTTATTTGTGAGACATTTTGATACAAAATATTGGCTATTATTGATGTATACAATTCTTGATATACGTCTGGTGACTCATCATCTTTGCTAAGCTTGCATCCAGTGACCATAGGAGTGATGACAACATAACATTCTTCCATTCCAAAATTCTTTAGAATTTCTTTGAGATAATTTCCTTAGGAAATGGATATACCTTTATCTAATTGAATGATATTCAATCCAAGAAAAAATTAGAGTTCCCCAATCATGCAAGTATCAAACTCAAGTTGCATATGTGCCATAAATGTTTAGCTGAGTAAATCTACATCACTACCAAAAATGATCTCATCAACACAAACAATGATAATTAAAATATTTTCGTTTGTAGTTTTAATATACAAGTTACTTTTAGTTGTTCCTCTTTTGAATCCTTCTTGTTATAGATACTTGTTTATTCTAGAATACCATGCCCTGGGTGCTTATTTAAGTCCATACCATGCCTTCTTCAACCTAGATAATACCTTAGTATTTTTGGATAGCTAAAATAATTCAGTTTGTTTTATGTAAACTTCTTCTTCAAGCTCACCTTTCAAAAATGTTGACATTACATCCATCTGATATACTTCAGAAATTTTGTTGCAAACAAAAGATAAACACACTTTCATATCTTTCAGCGAAACACACTTTATTTTCCTATAATCTTGCAGCATGAACAAAAGTGTCATCAAAATAAATTCCTTCAATTTGAGCATAGACTTTGCATACTAATATGGCATTATTTATTTCCACCTATCCATTTTCATTTGATTTTTTCCTAAAAACCAATTTTGTGCCAATGATAGTTTTATTTATTGGTCTTGGAACCAATTCCCAAGTCTGATTTTTCTCAATCTGATCCAATTCCTCATTCATAGCTTTTATCCAATGCTCATATTGACTTTCCAAATGAAAATATTTTGGTTCAATCATGGATAGCATAACAATGTGTGTTTGGCTCAAGATATTCATTAATCTTCTTCAAGTCAAAACCTCTACTTCCTCATCTCCAACAATCTAAGGTGTGGGATGATTATGTTGTACATACCTTGAGGGAGCTTTTGGGTGAGAGAAATATGCCTATTATTCTTCCTCTTCTCCTTATTATTCAAGTTATTTTATAACTTCATCTTCACTATTAGTCTGATCAGTTGGACAATAAACCTCAACTACCTTATTTTGAGAGGCAATTCCTCATCTACCTTTACATCAATGCTGTGTGTTATTTTGCATATTCTTTTACTGTAACATTTGTAACCCTTTCTCTTTCTGAGTGGGGCTTCTGTCCCATACAACTCCCTTTAGTTGAGCTTCACAATATGGTCAAAATTTAGGTGTCATAGTTAGCTATTTTAGCATGTGGTACCAGCTCTTGGTCACATGGGGTAAATAATAAATTTTGGTGCTAAAGGTTGTAATCCAAGTCAAAAATAATATGTGTGTTGTAATTTAAAATGCTCACAAGGTCTTGGATCTAGATTTTTATAGAATACAGTCACATCATATGGTTTTATGCAGTCTAATTTAAGCCCTAAAGATCCAAGGAATGAAGTTATATCTAGGTCATCCATGAAATATTTATATTAAGAAAAAATTAAAATTATATAGGTTGAGACTTGGTATTACCATATTAATTGATCGATCTGATAAAATATAAAATGGAAAAAGATATCAGAATTTTTTTGGGGGAAAGTAATCTCCAATAATCTATGAAGTTTGTGAAAAGGACTGTCTACTATATTTTGTGACGCGAAGGAGCCAATTAAAGGGGTGAAATGAAGTATGTTAAAGATGTGTAATTGTAGAATATTTTCAAAGGATGTCTGTGTAGCCTAGAAGAAGACATGGAATAGGAATTGAATCACAGAATAGGGTAACTATAAAAAAAATCGTATAAAGAAGCTTGTGGATCTAAGTTTGAAAATTTTATGAAAGAAGGATCTTCTAGGTAAACTAGGTTGGAGCTTGTAAAACATTAGTGAGTTTGTGTTTCCATTAGGTTGCATCTTGTAAAACATTAGGGAGTTGTGCTTCCTTCAGGTTGGAAAATATTAAATAAACAATTTGGTGCTTCCTTCAAATAGGTGCTTGTAAATTCAGGGGATGGGCATATCCTTCTAGTTGGAGCTAGAAAATTTGTTGTAACACCGATATTCCAATTTTATTTTGTGGTTTTCTCCCTTTATTGGTTTCCACCTACAATTGATGACTTTATGAGATTCTATATGTTTCTAATATGATTGATTTCTAAATAATTGAAATATTGGTTATTGTTTATAATAGTTAAAATTGGCTCTAATATTGATCTACGCCCCTCTTAGTCTAAACAACCTAGATTTAAGATCTAGAAGAAAAATATGAAAAAAATACTTCTTATTCTACCTCCATCACAATGACTTGATGAAAAATCACACACCTGAGTGACATAAAAAAATTTCCAACACAAGAAGAAGAATTTAATAGATTCATACAATCTCATCAATGTCCTATATCTCTCACACATTAATGGATATAGATTTACAATTTTTATTGGCAATGGCAATCTAACTTTTCTTTCATGAATCACCCAATTAGCTACACTTCTCATTGTGTATATATGGATTTACATTCAAAGAAACAATAATCATAATGAAACTCTCATAACCTCATTCACCATGGCTTTGATAAACATGTCAATAAGTTGGCATTATGTTGTTTATGGGTCAATTTGTTAGTTCTTGATATTTTTTTTAAATGGTTAAATGCACTAAAATCCTTTATAAGACTAGTCCTTGGTGCCAGTCTCAAGACAACCACATTGAAGCTCTAAATCAATTTGTTGCTTCAAGCTCATGAGTAGGACTAGTTATAAATGGTACTTTTATCTCTTAACCATTTCTGCTTATGCGTTAAAGTGATGTTCAGTTTTCAGTTGTTTATATATTACAGCGTGGATGCCTGAGTTATCATTTGGCACTTTTGTACGGTGATAACTATTTATTTATGCTTAGTGTATGAATAGCTCATTTATGCAATATGTTCTCACAACTGTTTCGTCTAACTTTTTATACGAAGTAGTTCATCTTTATTGAATTTTTTTCTTATAATAGCTGAATGATCTTTATTACCAGTTATTGTTTGAAATCTTTTTAGATCACATAGAATAAAGATCACACCCCGGGTTAGCATAAATTTAGATGTTTTTCTATTTATTAGAATACAATAGCATAGCATTAGATTAGAATTAGGATAGAAGTATTATATTTAGAACAGAAACATCCATTTTTCTCACACACACACATTGAGTTGGGAAACTGGTCCCATATCCCCAATCGGACCCACTATACCAAACGGATAAGGAGCTGCCAACCAAGGTCCGGACCGGGCGGGTATCCCCCTTGTTGTAGACCCGATTTTTGGGGCCTTCAAGAGAATGGAACATCTCCAAGAGCAAAGGTATCAACTTGATGGAAAGTCACTTTGAAATCATATAAGTGACAACTGAATTAGGACATTTTTATGAAGATATGTCTAAGATTCAGGTTGAAAATTGACTGCTTGTAGAAGTTGTCATGGAATCATTAATAAGTAGAAAAGGGTTCCACTCTTGTTTTTAAGTTGTATCACTAATACACATCATCGGTTGAATGTTGCAGTGAACCTATCAGATGCTGAAAGATTTAGATCAAGGACACAACTTGTTTTCGCTAATGAATATGTATAAGGAAATGTAGATATTAGTTACTACTAGACATGTATTACTATTATCTTTGAATAAAACTAAGAAGCCTTCTTAACAAAACAATGCTTGTATGGACCATATTGGTATATTGAGTAATGATGGGGTTGTCCTGGAATTATGAAGATCTGTAGCTATTAAGGAAGGTATCCTATGCAATAAAGATACAATATCAGTGGCAGTGCCTATGAATGACATCCATGTACATCCAGCACAACATCATTTATGCTCTATTCTTAGCCCACCATTCTGTATCATATCGCCACAAGTCTAGTAGCGGTGGTGATATGTTATAGGCCCTATATGTTGATGCATGTGTTACAAGATTGTAGAGCTATAAAAAAGGTCTCTTTCACCTCTAGTTACCTCACATTAATATGTCAATCTGGGAACGTCTTGCTATTTCAAAGAGTGTCTCAGTCTGAGGCTTAGCATTTGTCAGAGTAATGCTCGTAGTACAACTATTTAAAACTACAAGAGTAAATTAATGCGTGTCTACAACTTAACTACTTCAAAAGGATAAATCACACAAAGCAATGCATCAGTCAAGGGTTCAGTAGCAATAACCCATCCCTTTCGTAACTGATGAGAACAGATCAGAGGTCTGGGAGCCAGGTAGCAGATGCTGACGCTCACTACAACCTGAGATCGTCCTTAATAAATAAGAAATGAAACGAAAAGTAAAGAAAGTAGAAATGAAATAAAACAACGCATTAGCCAAGGGTTCGGTAGCAATAACCCATCTCTTTAGAAACTGATGAGAACAGATCAGGGGTCTGGGAGCCAGGTAGTAGATGTTGATGCTCACTACAGCTTGAGATCGTCCTTAATAAATAATAAATGAAACGAAAAGTAAAGAAAATGGCAATGAAATAGAACAGCAATTCAGAAATGGAAAAGCAATTCATAAATAGAACAACAATTCAGAAATGGAACAACAATTCAGAAATAGAACAACAATTGAAATGGAACAGCAATTCAGAAATAAGCGGTAACCAAGTTCATCAAGTTGTAACTCTATTCAATCACACCAATCCAAACATCAATCCTTCATTCTTAAAGATGTACACATACTATGGAACAACACTACTGACAGATCCAAGATGGAACAACACTAAAAACCATATAACACAACGTGCTTAATCTGACTCTGTTATCGCTCTAAATAAAAGCATACGATTGCATCTCAAGACGAAAACAGTAACATTCAAGGATTCAATAATCATGTCAAATCAGAACCTTCAAGATAAATGTTGTAATGCTAAGGCACAATCACATAAAACTTTGTAATGGAATGACAGTATCCTGTAGAGATTAACCGTATTATACCAACACTTAAAGAATTGGTAACATGATGCAGTGTCAATACAACAATTTTGTTTGCAGGGACATTAAATGAGTTAAACACAACAGAGCTTGTAACATAAAGGTTATAAAACACAATATATTACCAGATCACGTCGATAAACAAACCACACAGAAACCACGTGTAATGGTACAAGAGCAAGTGTCCTCCAAGGCCGGGCCCTTAGCCTCTAGGGGTACACCACTTGAGATTGATCCAGGCTCAAAGATAAAAGAGTAACCAAGTATGTATTAATGCATGAAGTAAAATTACAGTAACTCAAGTCTTTAACAAAACATAATGATCATAGTCTTACTCTTTCTTAAAAGAAATTACATAAAGTCATCCCTCTCTAGCCAACAACACTATCCCTTATATAAGGATGATGACAGAGATATCTAGATACAGAAATAGATAAAATAACGATCCTTCAGGATCTAGGATCCTAAGGGATTCGCAGAATCGTTAATCCTCAGTCACTTCTTTCCTTTTCTGCGCCGAGCTGGTATCTCCGCTTCCTTTCGTGGGTTGGTCCGTTTTGATCTAGTTTTCACGTGGTCTCCTGTCGAAGGGACAAAAACTAATTCATCTTTGTCTTTTCCTTTAGGATGGCCACTTTCCGTTTTTCCTCCCTCCTGCACATATGAATGACAATTATCAGCGTTCTCTATTAATCTCACATGTTTCGTTATAATTCTTTATTATTGTCTAAATTTCTAATGCAAAAAGGCTTATAAGTCCTAATGAAAAGATACTAAAATAACCACCAAAACATACCTTCTTTGATACTCCACACACTCCCTAGCTTACCCTTTTTCATGGCCTCATGAAAACATTGTAGTTGACATGCAAGGCAGTGAGGGAGTAGGCTGGAGATGGAATATCGTGTGAGGGCCTACAGTCGTGATGCGAAACTAAATGATCAAAGAAATGGCCTGTCTGACCCTCAGGCATCTCATACAGGGCTTGGTATCCGGGTGCAGGATGCCAAATGATTGGACTCCGGAACCTATATCCTAACCAGGTTGGCCCTGCCCTCAAAAACATTTCGCCATAGAGGGGAAAACAATTAGCAGCAAGTTTAAAATTCTCATACTTAAATGGTTCTCTGAGCTGGATATTCGGATTAGATATTCGATATCGAAACTTAGCTGCATCAACGACAGGGTCTTTAATAGAGGAAAAGTATTCAAGTCCCTGCCGAATGATTGCTTCATGCATGGGTCCTAATGCTTCAATTACTCTTGGAGCCTTCATGAGATTTCTATGTCTCCTCCATAACTGTTCTGGGTCCCTAGGCTCGACTCTTACCCATAGATATAATCCATTTTCTTGTCTTTGAAAAGCGTTGTAGGCTTTAAGCCATTTAATTTGATTGACTGCAAATGAGATAAATGCTTGCAATTGAATGTCCCCAACAAAAGGGCCAGGGTTCAGTTCGGTCTCTTGTTCTAGTACAAGGTTATCTAAGTAAAATTCACACAATAACCTCTGCACTTTTACCCCGTAATGTTTATAGCAATTATAAAATCATCTATAGTGTTAATTTGTATGGGAGAACCTGCTTTAACAACCTTTATTTTCAATTGTAAATACCTTTCCATTAGAAATAGGGCATAGTTCTTAGCAGGGGCTCTACATGCTAGGACGTCATTGTATAGAGAACACAAGGTATCTATCTGTTTGATAACTACATCTAATCTACGAGTTACCTTTGCAACTTTTTCTTGTTCCCTTCGTCATCCTTCTAAAGCTTGGCTTTCAGATAAGTTGACATTCCTTAGCTACTGCTGTAGTTCTTCATATTTTCCTCAAGGGACCGTTTTCTCCCTAAGCTTTTCTACTTCTTGCTGGGCCTGCTTCAAACCTTTGTGAAGGATTATTGTTTTCGGATCCTTTTTCCATGCAGCCGTGGAGGCCGGGAGCTTTACCTGAACTTTATTATTACGCTACTTCGAGTTCAGAACCCTTATTACTCCCGAAGGTGGTGCCTCCGTCTGAACTATCTTATCATCCTTTTTCAATTTTAACCCAAACACCAGCCCACTGCTATTCCTTTTCAATTGGAACAGCAGTATGCTTTTTAGCTTCATTTGGAACAACAGCTTGGCTTTTGTCAGGATTTTGAACAATAGGATGGATTCTGGTCCTCCGCCTCTTGCCCTTAAGGGATTTTACTGGTGTGGTCAGACCTTTTCTTCCTGAAGTCCCTTTTACCCTCTACCTCGCCTTTAGAACCCTAATCTGCTGGTGAAGCTGGAATATTATGTTCAACAATCTCTGTTGTTCCTTTTGTAATTCCCTTATTTCCACCATTTCTTCAGAAGGAACAACAGGCTGTTTGCTGCGGTTTGGACTGCGGCTAGCTTCCTGATTTTCTCCCTGGGGTGGCTGTTCCGGGGTAAGAACCCTAATTGGCTCTACTATTTCTTGGGCTAATTCTTGTTCTGCCCTTATTTCTTCTGGACATTCTTCTGGTGCCTTCTGATTAGGAATGAGCTGTTCCTGCTCAACGTTTTCTGATATCTTTTCATTATGAACGGACAAATTTTCTACTTCCGCCTCTTCTCCATGCAATTCCTCAGGTGCATCTTTCTCCTGGGGTTTCTCTACGGCATGGAGGTTTGATGGACTCAGAGGTTGGCCATATTTGCCCATATTGGCTAAAATTATGGCCAATTCATCTTCCCCTAATGGGTCTTGTAATGGGCTACCTTCCTGCTGTTCCATTCCTTCCTCTTGCTCGGACTGCTCGACTTCTTTTCCCTCGTCTCCTTCCTCTTCAGATTGATCCTCTTTTTCTTCTTCTCCTTCTACAGATTGCTATGCCTCCTCTTCTTCTTCTTCTGTTTCTTCCTCTGCAGACTGCTCTTCTTCCTCGTCGTCTTCTTCTTCTGTTTCTGCCTCTACAGATTTCTCTGCTTCCTCGTCGTCTTCTTCTTTTGTTTCTGCCTCACTTGGGATTTGCTCATCTTCGATTTTTATTGTCTGGCTCGTGCCTTCCTGGGGCTTCTCCAGCCCCCCCCCCCCCGTAGCCATGCGAGACGGGCTGATTTTCTGTGTTTTTCTGGTTGTTCAGGTGTGCTGGTGACATGTTTTCGTTTTTCAAATTTCTTTCATTTTTCTGGTTGCTCTATTGTGCAAGTGTCCTGCTTCCGTTTTTCTAAACATTGGGGTGTGCTAGTGACTTGTTTTCATTTTTTTGGACGTTCGGATGTGGCCAACCCTCATTGATGATGGTAATTAGTTCTTCCCAGCTGCTCTGCTGCTGGGTGAGACTATATTTAACTATCAACCGAATTAATCCGTGGTGGCTGACGACTAAATCTACGTGCTGTGCTCTTTTCTTGCTTCGTGCAACGTCATGAAGTAGTGAATTCAACAATGCAGGTAAATTCACAAAAAAAAATTGTTTTAAAACAACTAGGAGTTTAAGATGTCGTGGTCTTACCACGTCTTTTCTGCCTTCACAGGTGATGTAGCTTTGGATGATTTTTGCTAATTCTGCCTTGGCTCTCCTAGCGTTGCTGGCAGCACCCCCTTTCCTCGAATTGTCAAGCTCTGGCCCTCGTCCTGAAATATTTCTAAAATCTTCTGCAGCCTTTCCTTCTTTATCATCCATACTAGTCCAGTGGCTGGCAGTCCCGAGACTTCTGCTATTATGTCACCGGTGATTGTTATTCATCTTCCTCTTACTGTGGAGTAGTCTTGCTGCAAATTCTGTAAAAATTCAATCGCTACTGTTTCATTTGACTCCTTTAGGCGGTTGAGATAGGTCAGCCATCCTGCTTTTTTCAGGATTTTCTGGGCTGCAGCCGAAACAGTTAACACTTGCAGTTCTCTGCGAACTGACCTTCCTCCCATAGTTTCACTGCAAATTCTCAAAGGAACGACAGCTGTTTGTTGAAACACAGAGAAGTTGATGGCGTATCACTCTTTCAAATTCTAATGCTACGGCGTATGCAGTGAAAATGACTTTGAACAACAACTCATGCAGAAGAAAACAAAAATAGAAAAAGATAATATTGTTGAGCCGTGCTGTGCCCGAGTACACAATTTCTCAAATGACGGGCTGATACGTGCTCTAGGGAATGATGAGGTTACCCCCCCCCCCCCTGATAGGCTATCCCAGCTGTCAAATAAAGGAGCATCACTTGTTCTGTCGCAAGGTCTTTAAGGAATAACGTACGGCAATATGTCATGCTTACAAAAATAGCCTATTACTGAAATCGAGGTATAAAGTTACATCGCTTTAATACATAAGAGACTGCGGTGATTTGATGGAAGTTCTGGGATAAGACATTTGCCGTAAATAGAGAGTCTCATGCGGTCACTGTCACTAGTTCTGTAATGATTGGTGATAATATATAGTCATGTGTTATATGGTTGGGTAATATTATATAATTAATTACCTCGGCATAAGAAACAAGAGGATGCAATCTTCTTACCTATTGGTGTAAAAATGTGACTTCAATACCATTAACAGTGCTCTACTGCCGACATGTGTCCATAACCTTAGTAGAGTTGTTTGTTTCACCCCTGGAATCATAGTCCTTTGTGTATGCCAGGAAACATTGTGTAATGTCGAAATGTAGACCATTATGCTGGCTTGGTGACCAGTTAGTCATAATTCCATTCACGAGGGAGGAGCGAATAGTGGGTAGGTCAGCTCGTGATGAGACCTCCTGTTCCAAGGGTTGTTTGTTTGATATTCCTTTTGGACCATTTCCCAGGTGTGGTGGCCATAGTGGGAATGCCACTTCGCTTCTGTCCTGATGATCATGGTAGGGCAGCTCGTAATGAGACTTCCTATCCTGCAATTTGACAATTTAGAAACCATGTTTTGCTTCCTTCTCTTTTTTTTCTTGTTTTTCATAAAGAGCCTTTCCTGTTTATACACAAAGGGTGGTTCAACACTCCTTAAGAGTAGGAATGGTGGAAGAAGTCTTAATATCCCAATAGAAAGGTATAGATCCTTTTCTCTTATTGCTGAATGATAATCAAAGAGGATTAAAAAGGGACCATCATGATACAGATAACCAATCAGAACGGAATTAGTAGAACAATGGAAACAAAAGATGATGAATAAGCATGTATTTCCTTGTGTCCTTTCACCAATTTAGAGCAGTTTCTTATAAAGATAACGATTTATGATTGAATGATTTCCGTATGCTGTGTTTTTTTTCCCATTAATAAGTGCATAGCCGTATTCAGAAAGACTTGAAAGAACATTAGCAATAAGGATCTTCAATTTAGAATAGCAAAAGGAACAAGTTGTTTCATAAGGAGAGAAAAATCATATAAGTAGTGTTCCTTTCGAGGAAGGGCACAACAACACTTCACAAATGTTGTCTGTTTGGAGAAAGGAACAATAGAAATCAATAGTGTTGTTCCTTTTTGAAAAAGGAACAACAGAAACAAAAGCATTGTTCCTTTAGAAAAGGAACAGCAAAATCAAACAAGTGTCGTTCCTTGGAAAAAGGAACAATATAAATCAAAAAGTGTTGTTCCTTTGGGAAAATGAACAACAAAAATCAAAAGTGTTGTTCCTTTTGGAAAAGGAACAACAAAAACATGCAAGTGCCGTTTCTTTGGAAAAGGAACAACAAAAAGCAAAAGTGCTATCCCTTTTGGAAAAGGAACAATAGAAAGCAAAAGTGTTGTCCCTTTTGGAAAAGGAACAACAAAAATCACAAGTGTTGTTCGTTTTAGAAAAGGAACAACAAAAAGAAAAAGTGCTGTCCCTTTTGGAAAAGGAACAACAAAATCAAACAAATGTCGTTCCTTTGAAAAAGGAGCAGCAGAAACCAAAAAGTGTTGTTCCTTTTGGAAAAGGAACATCAAAAATCAAAAGTGTTGTTCCTTTTGGAAAAAGAACAGCAAAAACATACTAATGCCATTCTTTTGGAAAACGAATAGCAGAAAGCAAAAGTGATGTCCCTTTTGGAAAAGGAACAACAAAAATCACAAGTGTTGTTCCTTTTGGAAAAGGAACAACAAAAACATGCAAGTGTTGTTCCTTTTGGAAAAGGAACAGCAAAAACACGCAAGTGCCGTTCCTTTAGAAAAGGAACAACAGAAAGCCAAAGTGGTGTCCCTTTTAGAAAAGGAACAGCAGAAAGCCAAAGTGTTGTCCCTTTTGGAAAAGGAACAGCAAAACGCAAAAGTGATGTCCCTTTTGGAAAAGGAACAACAAAAACACAAAGTGTTGTTCTTTTTAGAAAAGGAACAGCAGCAAGCAAAAGTGCTATTCCTTTTTAAAAAAGGAACAGTAGAAGTAACAAAACCTGTTGCAAAGATATGTACAAAAAATAATTCAAGAAGTTATGTACAAATTGTAAGGAAAAGTAAATTTCTTAGTGAGTTACAGGTGAGGAAGATTTGTCTTCCTCCCCTAAGTTCTCCATATCTGAATCTTGGCGTAGCTGTTGGTAGAAGGACTCCCGAGTAAGTTGTTTGTGATAGAGACGGACTCGATGGCCATTTGCCTTAAAAGTATATCCAGAACCATCAATAGTAATCAAGGTAAGGGTACCATTTTCATGTACTTTCTGGATTTCATATGGTCCCAACCAACGAGTCTGGAGTTTCCCGGGGAAGTCCTGAAACCTAGAGTCGTATAAAAGAGCCCAGTCTCCTTCGTGGAATACTTTATTTTTAATGAGAGCATCATGCCATTTAGCTCTCTGCTGCTGTATCAAGGTAGTGTGTTGAAGTACAGAGAGCCTAATTTCATCCAGCTCATTGATCTGTTGTAGTCGATTAGTCTGTGCCTCAGTTAGGTCTAAACCAACTTCTTGTGTTGTTCGTAATGTCTGGATTTCAAATTCTATAGGGAAAATAGGTTCTTTTCCGAACATTAGCTGGTAAGGCGAGTAACCAGTGGTGCTTCTCCATGTTGTTCTATAAGCCCACAGTGCTTCAGGTAGTCTGGCAGCCCAATCGCGTCTATGTGATGCAACTGTTTTTGTTAAAATTGTTTATATTATCTTATTGCTGCTTTCTACTTGCCCATTTGCCTGTGGGTGATATGGGGTGGTAATTTTATGCTAGACATGATAGTTTTTGAGTGTTGCAGCTATTCTGTTCCCAGCAAACTGTGGCCCTCCATCTGTAATTATCTCTCTAGGGAGGCCATAGCGTGCAAATAGATGGAGCAGGAACTGTATAACAGATTCTTCTGTAGCTCTAGGCAATGCCTCTGCTTCAACCCACTTGGTGACGTATTCTGTTGCCACCAAAATGTATGTTTTCTGGTTTGATGGTGGGTTGATTGGTCCCACGAAATCAAGAGCCCATCACTCAAATGGTTCAATGACTAGCTGTGGTTTCAAAGGCATCTCATCTGACTGACTAGGGCGTCCTGTTCTCTAGCAACTGTCACATGCTTGGACAAATTTCTTTGCATCTTTGAAAATTGTGGGCCAATAATACCCTGTGTGTAATACTTTATGTGCAGTCCTGTGATCAGCGAAATTTCCACCACATGGTTGGTCATGGCAAGCTTTCAATATATCAAAAATTTTGTCCTGTCGAACACATCTCTTGATTTGCATGTCTGCCCCTGTTTGAAACAAATAGCCCCCAATCCAGGAAAATCTGGTACTTCGCTGAACAATCTGTTTTTGCTCATTAGGTGTTAGATGCTTTGGTAACTTACCTACTGCTAGGTAATTGTCAACGTCAGCATAACAGGGTGTTTGATCAGCAACGGAAAAGAGATGCTCATCTGGAAATTGATCTTCAACTGCTGCTACATCAACTGGTTTTGGCATTCTTGAGAGGAAATCAGGTACCAGGTTTTCTTTCCCGGGTCGATCCTTGATTGTAATATCAAATTCCTGCAATAAAATCAACCATCTAGTTATTCTGCCATTTGTGATAGGCTTGTTTGCTAAATATTTTATAGCATAATCATCTGTGTACAAGATAACAGGATATCCAGTAATGTAATGTCTGAATTTATTGACAACATGTATAACAGCTAGAAATTCTTTTTTAGTGACAGTATAGTTTAATTCAGCAGGGGATAGATTTTTGCTAATGTAATAAATTGCATATGGTTTTCTATCCTCCTCCTGTCCAAGGACCACTCCAATGGCTGTGTCTAAGGCATCAGATGATATATGGAATGGCAAATCCCAATTCGGTCCTCGAAGGACTGGGGCCGTAGATACAAGCTTCTTCAGATCCTTGAAGGCACATTCACATTTATCTGTCCAAAGAAAATTGACGTTACCAGTTAGTGCATACAAGGGTGCAACAATATGTGAATAATGTTCTATAAACCTTCTGTAATAACCAGAGAATCCAAGAAAGCTACATACCTCTGTTTGAGTAGTAGGAGTAGGAATAAGAAAAAATATTTGGATTTTGGTTGGGTCTACTTGAATGCCAGCTGCTGAAATATAGTGTCCTAAAATAAGTCCTTCTGTCATCATCATATAACACTTTTCATGGCTTAAACAAAGCCTGGTAGCTATGCAACATTGTAGGAATTTTTCTAGTGTGTCCAATGCTGGATCAAACTCATCTCCATATGGAGTAAAGTCATCCATATATACTTCCAGTCCATCATTTATTAGATCTGCAAAAATGCTAAGGATAGCCCTTTGGAATGTGGCAGGGGCATTGCATAAGCCAAAAGGTAAAACTCGGTAGGCGAATGTTCCCCAAGGACAAGTAAAAGTAGTTTTGTCCTGATCTTCAGGGGAAATCTGTATTTGGTTATACCCATTGAAGCCATCAAGGAAAGAAAAGAATTTCTTCCCCACCAATGTGTCTAATACTTGGTCGATGAATGGGAGAGGAAAGTGATCTTTTTGCGTTGCTTTATTTAGCTCCCTGTAGTCCACGCAGATTCTCCACTTCCCATTCTTTTTCGGTACCACCACAAGCGGGGAGACCCATTTACTATCAGAGATAGGGTAGATGAAATTAACATCTAAAAGTTTTTGAAGCTCGGCTTTTACTACTTCTTTTAGATGAGGATTTAGTCTTCTCTGAGGCTGCCTAACAGGTCTTGCATCATTTTCTATGTAAATGTGGTGTGTACATAATTGGGGATCAATTCCTTTCATGTCAGGGTAATCCCATGCAAATGCTTCTTTATATTTCCTTAAGATATGGATGAGCTTTGTTTCTTGTTCAGGTGTGAGGTTGGCGTTAGTGTTTAAGGTTTTTCCAGGTTTAATTTCCACAATTTTACTATGTGCAACAGAAGTGACAGGGATTGTGTGATCATGCGTATATTTCAGAGCTTCCTCTTCTACTTCGTTATCAAATGCTTCTTTTATCATATGACACTGGGTACGAGATGTGAGTTCAGTTTGACTAATGAAATTACTGATGGCATCATCTTCTGTTTGGTCTTTGAACTCAAGTGGTTCTTGTATAGTTAATGGAGATCTAATGTTATCAGTAAGATATAATACAGGGTGCCTATTAGTTTTAACTATTGTGATGCTTGGCTGCGCTGGGGGATATAGTACTAAATTCTTGATATCCGCCCCCTTGGTTATGATCATGTTCCCTTGCCAACATTCGATATAGGCATCAGCAGTAGCGAGCCAAGGTCTTCCTAAGATCAATGGATGTCCATCAAGTCGGGTTTTAGGATTTATTATCAGAAAATCGGTTGGGTATTCCCAGGAGTCAACCGAGACCATGACATCATGTAGTATGCCTTCCGGCCTAACCACAGATCGATCAGCCAACTCTAACAAAGTGGAGGTGGGTTCTGCAGATGTAATGCCTAGCTTTTGGCAAGTAGCAATTGTCAATATATTGATTGCAACTCCAAGATCAACTAAGGCATTGGACAAGGTTTGACCATAAATTTGAACAGTAACTATTGGGTTTCCTGGGTCTTCATACTTAATGGGTGTTTCTTTTCCTGATAATAGGTCAGATAAAGTGTTGACTACTTGAACTCTTGGATTATTTATTATATTCCTCCTTGGTATTTTTATGCACAATTCTTTAATAGTTTTTGCGTATATCAGGATGTCTTGAATGGCTTGGAGGAATGGAATTTTTATCTACAAATTTTGTAATTCTCCCAGAATGTCAAAATTAAGTTGTTGTATAGGTCGAGGTATGACTAATCATTCTGGGAACGGGGGAGAGGATGTGGTTTCTTGATTATGAGTTTGTTGTCTATTCACATCCTCCTCTTATGACAGATGTTCTCTAGGTAACTGATCTTCAATCTGAACTGTTTTATTTCCCTTAGTTTGAATAATACGCCCAGATCTTAGCTGAAAATCATTGCACTCCCTCAGATCGAGTCCTTCTTCTGGTGTTTCTAGAATTTGGAGAGCTTGGACCGGTCTTTTATTTGGATTTGGATTGGGCTGGGCTAGGAGTTGAGGTCTCAGATTAGATTGGGGATTTTGCTGTAAAGCTGGCAGTGTAGGTTGAGGGAGAGGAATATTTCCTACTGGCTGCTGTGTTGGTCTCTTGGTCTCTGCCAGTTAGTTTGCCAGGCTGAGCTTTGTGAAGTAGGGGGAGTCCATTGTGGTGGGTATGGGTTGCTTTGCCATTATGGTGGGGGATAAGGAGGATTCAACCAACCAGATTGGCTTGTCTGATTTATCCACGGATTTGTAGAAGGATATGACTGTGTGACCAGTTTGGAAATGGGGGCTGAAACTGACTTTTCCATGTATTATACTGTTGAGTATTATACTGTGGATACTGAAAAGGAGAAGCTGGGTCTGAAAACATACCAGTTTTTCGCGGCTGCCACTGATGGCGCTGGTTGAGTAAATATACTGCTTCTAGTTCTTCTTCTGTATCTTTATATACCGCTTTCAGTCCAGGTAATGAGGGACAACTTTCTGTAGAGTGATCCCTTGTACAGATGGCGCATGTCTGGACTGTATCTAGTGGACACTCCTTATGGCTATGCTTCTTCCTGCATCTAGGGCAGAAGATTGCCAAATTTTGTTCTGCCTCCATTTGCTTTTGCTTGGCTTGTAAAACATCCAATTGTGTAGTCAGTGTTCCTAGTATATCAGTTTTAAAATTTTCAAATAAATTTCCAATTTCCACACGCGTTACTCCTTCTGATGGGATTTTGTTTTCTCTTGCAAATCAATCATGTTCCACTGGTTTGATTCGTATACAGCCTCTCGAACTCCTGATGCATAAATCAATTATGTCAGCAAAACTTTCTTGATAAATATCCCCTTTCCCCATAATGTTTAATGTTTCGATCCATTTCTCTTTCATGCCCCTTATTAATGCTATTTTCAACAGGTTATCAGGCAAAGGCAGTGATGCATAGGGAGATCTTTGTAGATTATACTGGAAACGTTCCACATACTCTTCTAATGTTTCGTTTGGTCTAGCTATTATCTGGAATATTTCATCTTTTAGTTCTCTAGACCTGCAATAGTCTTGATATTTTTTTAAAAAGGATTCTTTCATTTGTTCCCAGTTATTTATAACCCCACCACCTAATCCATAAACCATCTTAAAGCAGCCCCTTTCAGGGTAGAGGGGAATAGTTTTAGTTTCTGAGGGTCAGTGGTGTAATCATATCCCCTGCATAATACATCAAATTCAAATAAAAATGCATCTGGGTCCTCTGATGTAAGCCAGTGAAATGTAGGGATATGTTGAAGGGGGATTGCTTTCATGGGGGCATTTGCTGCGGAATCCACTATGGGGTATTGTAATGTAAAGGTTTGGGTGTTTGGTGGATTTTGAGCCATTGGGTCAAATATGTGCCAATAACCTTCCGGAATATCTAAGAGGGTATTCCTAGGTTGAGAGGGAATGGCTTTGACAGAAACAGTTTTAATAGCACTTCCTCTATCTGGGATTTTTATCTGAGGGGATTGGGTCCCTTCAATAATAATTTTTGCTGCACTCCCTTTGTCTGGGCTATTCAATGGCTGAGTTATCCTAGGAGGAGATCTCAGTTCCTCAGTCTCCCCTGTTTCCCCTTCACCTTCACAAAGATTACTGAAATTCCCTTCCTGCAATAGTTTTGGAGTAGAATTTTCAATTTCTTGAAAGTCTTGTTCGTCAGTTTGACTATGCACCTCAGCAAATGCTACAAAAGGTGAACCTGTGGCCTGAAGGGAGCTAGTAGGCTGTTTGGAAATAACTTTCCTGGGTCCTACTGAAGGCTGAGATTCGGATTTCTTATAGATTTCGTCTATGAAGGTTGATCGACCAAGGGTCACCGGCCCCTTAGCTTTTTCTGGCTTTGGCAAAGGTTTGGAATTTTTCTCCGGCTTTTTTTGCTTAGTCATGCACTCAATTTAACTACTAAATCCTTCTTAAGTAGATAGCAGCAAATCTGCAGGAAAGCGGGAAAAGGAGCAGGGCTTTTACATGCTCCGTACATAGGTTCTTACCTTCTGTTTTCAAAACCCAATTCTGCCCTAGCAGGTTCGTACACTACCCTGAAAAAAGAACAAATGGCTACACTCTTTCCCCGGCAACGACGCCAAAATATAGAGCTATAAAAAGGGTCTCTTTCACCTCTAGTTACCTCACATTGATATTTCAATCCAGGAACGTCTTGCTATTTCAAAGAGTGTCTCAGTCTGAGGCTTAGCATTTGTCAGAGTAATGCTTGTAGTACAGCTGTTTAAAACTACAAGAGTAAATTAATGCGTGTCTACAACTTAACTACTTCAAAAGGCTAAATCACACAAAGCAATGCATCAGTCAAGGGTTCAGTAGCAATAACCCATCCCTTTCGTAACTAATGAGAACAGATCAGAGGTTTGGGAGCCAGGTAGAAGATGCTGACGCTCACTACAGCCTAAGATCGTCCTTAATAAATAAGAAATGAAACAGCAAGTAAAGAAAATAGCAATGAAATAAAACAGCGCATCAGTCAAGGGTTAGGTAGCAATAACCCATCCCTTTAGAAACTGATGAGAACAGATCAGGGGTCTGGAAGCCAGGTAGCAGATGCTGATGCTCACTACAGCCTGAGATCGTCCTTAATAAATAAGAAATGAAACGGAAAGTAAAGAAAATGGCAATGAAATAGAACAGCAATTCAGAAATGGAACAACAATTCAGAAATGGAACAACAATTCAGAAATGGAACAACAATTCAGAAATGGAATAGCAATTCAGAAATAGAACATCAATTGAAATGGAACAGCAATTCAGAAATAAGCGATAACCAAGTTCATCAAGCTGTAACTCTATTCAATCACACCAATCCAAACATCAATCCTTCGCTCTTAAAGATGTACACATACTATGGAACAACACTACCTATGGATCCAAGATGGAACAACACTAAAAACCATATAAACACAACGTGCTTAATCTGACTCTATTATCGCTCTAAATAAAAGCATACGATTGCATCTCAAGACGAAAACAGTAACATTCAAGGATTCAATAATCATGTGAAATCAGAACTTTCAAGATAAATGTTGTAATGCTAAGGCACAATCGCATAAAACTCTGTAATGGAACGACAATATCCTGTAGAGGTTAACCGTATTATACCAACACTTAAAGAAATGGTAACCTGATGCAGTCCTGATGATGAGTCTTGGTCTAGACTCGAAATGTCGACCAGTGTAAAGATGAACATTGTGGAAAATCTGAATTCCTCTCAAAAACATGATGCAGTGTCAATACAACACTTTTGTTTGCAGGGACATTAAATGAGTTAAACACAACAGAGCTTGTAACGTAAACGTTATAAAACACAACAGATTACCAGATCACGTCAATAAACAAACCACACAGAAACCACGTGTAATGGTACAAGAGCAAGTGTCCTCCAAGGCCGGGCCCTTAGCCTCCAGGGGTACAGCGCTTAAGATCGATCCAGGCTCAAAGATAAAAGAGTAACCAAGTCTGTATTAATGCATGAAGTAAAATTACAGTAACTCAAGTCTTTAACAGAACATAACGATCATAGTCTTGCTCTTTCTTAAAAGAAATTACATAAAGTCATCCCCCTCTAGCCAACAACTCTATCCCTTATATAAGGATGATGACGAAGATATCTAGATGCAAAAATAGATAAAACAGCAATCCCTCACGATCTAAGATCCTGAGGGATTCACAGAATCATTAATCCTGAGTCACTTCTTTCATTTTCTGCGCCGAGTTGGTATCTCCGCTTCCTTTCCTGGGTTGGTCCGTTTTGATCTGGTTTGCATGCGGTCTCCTGTCGAAGGGATAGCAGTTAATTCATCTTTGTCTTTTTCTTTAGGATGGCCACTTTCCGTTTTTCCTCCCTCCTGCACATAGGAATGACAATTATCAACGTTCTCTATTAATCTCACATGTTTCGTTATAATTCTTTATTATTGTCTAAGTTTCTAATTCAAAAAGTCTTATAAGTCCTAATGAAAAGATACTAAAATAACCATCAAAACATACCTTCTTTGATACTCCACAAAGATTGTTCACAATCAAGTTGTAAACCCATCAAGTGCATCTTTTGAAGCTTTTATTCTTGAAGATCGGCTAGGAAAAGAATGGTCTTTGTTGAAATCATCTCAAGAAAGATGTCTTCTTATTAAAGAAGAACCTTGTCGATTCTTCAGAAAGTTCCTCATTGGTGTGGAGCTTCCTTGAAGCCCATACGAGAAGCTCCAGAAATTAAACATAGCAAGGCTCTACTATAAAATCTTTGGATCAATAGCAGGTTGAAGATAAACCTATGAATAAAATTTGAGTATGAGGGAGCTATGATTTAGCTATTGATGTCCTACAAATGATAACCCTCTCATTTATCAAAGTAAGAGGGAGATTTTTCTTGAGGGCTCAAGATGAAGGGCTCTAAGATTAAAAGGTTTGATAAGATGGAGATGATGTTAATTTGGGCATAGTCATTTTATGAGGTCTGATTAAATTGTTTAAATGAAGTGTATTCTTCCAAGAGAAGATGTTGTTATTTTGAATAGAACAAAAACAATTTGCAAGGCTCCCATGACAAAAGGGACGTACCTTTGTATACCAATAGAAATGGTAAATGTCTTGAACATATTCAACTACAACAAGTTGATTTTCATTATCTGCTTTGCCAATGTTGGGCAAGTCCCTTCCTCTTCCATGACATCCCGCTCAATGGCTCTAGATGCAAGTTGTTTAATAGAAACCATTGGATGGAAATTGGAGCTATGGATTAGATAAACCCTTCACTTGCTTTTGCAAAAGAACAAAGTAAAACTTTGTGAATAAAAAGTACCATCTACACATGCTAAAATAAGAGCAGTGGACCAAAATGCGCGTAACCTCACTTCTGTCAGTCAGTGTTGATGTAAAAGCTCGTGGAAGCCTTGTCTTCCTTTTTTATGCATCAGTCATTGGCATTCTTCTTGAGACACCTTTAGCTACAGGTGGGCAGAACCTAGACTTGGATGCATTTGAAGTAGCTTTGCCTGAGATGTAAACATTTGAAGGCCTTGGTGGTCTCCTTGAGGCTGAAGTAGATTTGCTAGAGAGGCCAGTAGTAGAAGGCCTCCCTAAAGATGAAGCGTGTTTATTTGAGAGGCCAGTAGTAGAAGACCTCCTTGAAGCTGAAATGTTTTTACCAGGGAGACAATAGTAGAAGGCCTGCATTGTATCCTTGAACTCAATGGATCATTACTTGAGACCTCAAAATTCGAAACCCTGGGCAGTTTGCCTAAAACTGATTCACGTGTACGTAAGGGTCCAACATTTGAAATCCCCGGTGCTTTTCTTGAGCCTGCTACATTCTTGGATTTTGAAACAAAAGTTGATCTAATGCTTCCCTTTTAATATTTGTTCCTCTGTGACCCTATTGGCTAAATGGCAACAAAACTAAACCAACGGAAGTAAAATAAATACATGTAAACCATCCCAAATAAACAGGCAAGCAAAGAACCCTGTTATTGACCTCAATATATCCACACGCAGTTACCGATTTGAAACAGAAGCCAACGTATAAAGCCTAATAGTAGTGAATTCATATCATTCACCATGCTACATACTAACATATGGGGATTGATATATGATAAATAAATCAGATAGTTGTTTAATCACACACAATTTATACAACCATGGATGACGTACATACCATGGACGATGAATTTCTTGTAGCACTCGTATTCTTGACATCGACACCAAATCTCCTACACACCAAATTCTAATTGTTAACTCTAATTGGTAAAAACCCCAAAATATCTGCAAAAGACCAGAGCATCATATTGGGAATCTGAATCTACCTTGGCATTTACTTATGAGCAACCTAATTCTGCTTCCTAGATTTCCTGTGGAAATAGAATTACACACCCAAAGTGTCACATACAACATTTTTCTTCATCAACCCCCGCTAGAAGAGGGTTTAAAATGCTTGAATAAGCATATGGCTAGAGAAAAATGCTTGACTAGAGAGGCTAATCTCACAATCAAAACTTCTTTATAAAATTGAAGTTTCCACTATGTGTTGATAAAACATGAGTACTACATAAGGGTTTTGAAAATTAAAAAAAAAATACATATGTTCTAGGATTGAAAAATCCTACTTACTCTAGCTTGATCTCATCACCCCCATTGGGTTTTGAAGCATGGCACCCTAGGTTCCCAATGTCTGATAAAAATCTTCTAGGCCTCGTTTTGGCTCCCGTCACCACTACATCACAGAGCATGCATATAACCTCTATCAAATTGATCTCTATTTTACACTAGTCATATAGAGCCATTGATATTCATATAAACACTAATAAAGATGTACTACATATTTGCTAATATTAGGTTATGGTATGGGGTTTGGACAACAGAAGACTGTAGAATACCTTTGGTAGCCATGGGCCTGTTGGGCTTCGCTACTCTATATTCAATTCCAATTTTGGTTTGCTAAAAAGACAACCATAAAGCATTCAGTAACTATTGAACAGTCAAACCCCTCCAAAACTGATAAGGAAGCCATAACTAAGCATAATCCTGACCTTAAACATAAATTCAAGAATTCTAAAATCTTACTAGCCATCTTGGAGATTCTGGGATAATGGAGAGACCAATAACTAATAGAAAACTAAGAACTAGCTTTACATCACCTACCATTGACAACCTGCCCCGTTCAACAACACATATTTTTTTCTTCTAGTTGCGTTCCCGCGAGAGATCATAGGTATATTCTGTATGAAAGTTTGTGAAAAGTGGCCACAAAGTGGCCTTATTTTCCTTTTTGGAGGTGATATGTCATGCTATAAGCACTTTTCTATGTATTTTCCTTTTCTAAACCATGAAATAGAAACGTATGCAGTCTTTCTTTGGAAAAATAAAATCAATTAAAATTTGCATACCATTCATCCTATCAAATTCTTGTCAATCCAAAAGTTGCAAAAAATTAGATACCATTCACCTTAAAATATCCCTTGGATCATACGCACACATTGCAAGGCCCATCAAACACATATATATATCAATGTAGGCAAAAATAAGAAAGAAAAGTGCGATGACCCAAACAATCTACCAGTAGCACATATCTCAATAAAGTTGCAAATAATTAAAAACAAACTGCCATCACATGTCCAAAAGCCTTTACAGATAATAATTAATTTTAGTGTCGTTTAGTGAAAGCACTGAAAGGAAATGCCAAAATATGATTAAGGACTCAATTGAAAATAATAACCAAGTGCAATTTAACTGTTGTAGACCCCATGCATATGGCCAAAACATAAATACTTCCAAAAATACTTTGATGGCACATTTGAACTATAGAATCTGATTTATATGTCCAATTTAAAAAATAGGAAAGTCAACTACCACATAAACATTCAAAATAAAATGCACTTCATGTGCTAGACGTTCTCTAGTGTAAATCTATTGACTTGAGTGAGTAGAAACCATCATGATTGAAGCTCGTGCCATTAGATCTTTCATATGCTTTCTAGCAAGCGAACCATTAATCTAAAAATTCAAGGAAAATGTTAACATTAGTGAGAAGAACCACATACTTATCCACAAAACATATTCATGAAAAAGGAACCACCTCTTCTTGTTTTTCATGATTAAATGGACCAACTTCAGAGGGACCAAATTAACATTTGAATGAAACACAACTACAAAATGATGAATGGCTAGTGAAAGAAACTTACACCAAAAAGAAGGTAGAAAAAAAATGTTGAGTTATCCTGAACATTCACCATTTGAACTATTCACTAGACCTAAAACCAAAAAGTAAAAAATTAACATGAGATTCATACGAACAAATCAACAAAAATGCAACCAATACTTATTTATAAATGACCCAACATATGGAAATACATAAGGAAACAGAAAGTAGAATGTTTTGAAAATCTACCTTGTTCAATTTTTCCACAAAATTTGAAAAAACTTTGTAATCACATTCTTCTAATTTGTATGTATCATTCCTAGCATTGTATGGTAAGTTTGTGATTGCTATAACATATTCAAGTTGTACAAAAGCATGATCTATCAAATCATACTTATACATGTGTTGCCCCTTTATTCTACTATACCAACATAATTGAAGCTCAATGACTTCTAATCTATCCAAAAGGTCAATGTCATTATGGTAATCAAACACCTATTACCATCCTTCTTCCTTATTCTTTGAACCCTTCCAATGTACCACGTTCCACAAGAAGCACCTTGTTTTATACTTTGAGGAACACCTTTTCTTGCAGTACGTTCAGTGGGGGAATTGAGTTGATTTCAAACAACACCCGACAATCTAATTCAATTCCAAAGCCAATTAAAACACCCTTTTGTGGAGCCTTCCCATCTTGCCTAAAGTAGACCACATATCTCGCTTTTTTCAACCTATCTTTGGATAATGTCGTATTTCCATTCAACTGACTAACCAAACATGCTTTAAACATATCCTTACCATCAAGATCCACCACTGGATTTATTGTTTTGCTTCCATTTTCATCAATGGAATCTAAAATTTCATCCAACTCATGTCTCCACTCAGTTTCCATTATTTGCAATTCACTTTCATTGTGTACCAATGATGATGAAGATTGGAATATAGAGTTGGAACAACTCAGTGGAGAATCATCAACTACTTCATCCACAATTTGGAATGTTGGATAATTTTGATCCTCTATCCATGGTTTAACCCACCGAGAAGATTGAGTGTAATTTTTTGGCCGCATTCCAAGAGTTGATAAAATGTCTTGTGCATCCTTCAATCCAATCTTAAGGGTTTCTACAATTTTAGCGTCTGTGGATAGTGAATCATATTGCGACAATATATCAATGTTTTGTATTGTTTCTTGGTGCAATCTATTCCAAATGCTTTCTTGCTTCTTCTGAGATTTATTAAAATGAAACCCTTGGGGATTTGATCCTTCTTCAGCAACTCTATTAAGGGTTTCAACAACATGAAGCAAGTTAGTGAAATCATAGGCCCTCTCCACTCCAATCATCCCACCAAATTTACTAAAGAAGTTCTCACATACATTTGACCTAGTCAAGTGCAAAACACATGAAAAGTTAGACTAATGATCTTGAAACAATCTCATCAACAAAACTGCAAAATGGCAAGAAATTTTCACATCTTGATATGCTTCTCTACTGATGAAATTCATGTTGACATTAGTTTGATATTGTTTATGTACCCACAATAACCATAATGTGAATAAATGATGAACTCGTGAAGCATTTCACACCCTTCCCCAAAGGCTCAAACTATGAGACATAAAGATGTCAATATAGTCAGTAACAATCATTAGATAAGTATCTGTAGCTAGTGTCCTCTCTAACTTTCCACTTGGTGTAATTATCAACTCTTTCAAACACCTTTGAACATGCTTTGAAGCAATGCGTTGTGTGGATCCCAAATTTTTTCGATCCATCCTCTCTATATCTTCACCCTTAAGCTTGTGATCATCCACTTTAAATGTGTGATAAACCATTCTGAGATGACCAAAACTTATGTAATCATTTCCTAAAACCAGTTCTCATCTACCGCTAAACAAAGGATTCACTAGATTTTTTCCGTTGTGGATGTAATCTTGGTCATGCAATCTTGTTACATTGCAACCATTGTACAACCCAGTTAGCCTCCACCCTTCCCAAACAATTTGACATCGAATACTTGATGTTGAAGAATAATCCTTCAACATAAGTTGTCTTCTTCTGCTATCCCCATCTGATGAATGACCAAAAATAGGTCCCAAATTATTTTCCACATGTTTCTTCCACATAGCTTCTAACTTTTCCAATTGTTGATAAACAAAATTTTCATTGAACCTATTGCATGTTGGATGAACAGCCACAACCAAACGAGGAAGCTTTTCATGTAAAGGGTTTACAATAATAACGCGTGCATAATGGCCAATAACATTGTTCTTAAAATAATTTGTTATAATCTCATAGCCTAAAACTCCGTCACCAACTCTCACCAATAAATGTGATTGGCATTGATGTTCTTCTTTCATACCACAAAACCCCACTAGTGTATCACTTTTTTTCTACCCACCTAACATATTTTTTCACAACTGTTTCATCTTTAGCAAGCAATACAGGAATTGGGCCATCTATACCGTGCTTGGCTTTATAAGAAGCATAAACTTGTCCAACTGCCTCAAAAATATGCTCATGCTCCCCTGGGATATATGCTAATAACTTTATAACTTGCCTTAAAGTCATAGATATTGAAGGACCTTCCAGATTCAAGCTAATAAAGCTATGTAATCTTGGACCTCCCCATAACTTGAAATATAACGAGTTTGGTAACCATGGGTATTCACCCCCACTTTACCATGAGTATTATTAACTTGTAAGTAGGTTTTGTTACAATACCATGGGTCAATAACATGGCTTATCAATACCACATGACAAAAAGAATAACTCATTTCACAATAAAAAATTAAAATGTAAAATATTTTAGACATTATATATAGTATTGTTTACATAAAGTGAAAATTCTCCATCATATGGATGGAGGGGGGTGGAGAGAGAGAGTAATATGGATCCTAAAGAGAGAGAAGGGTAGAGAGAAGGAGAAAGGGAGGGAGATAGTGATAGAGCTGGAGGGTGGAGAGAGAGAGAGTGAAAAGGAGGAGAGAGAGGGAGGTGTAAGAGAGAAGTAGAGAGAGGAGGGGAGTGAGAGGAGAGACAGGGGGGAGAGAAAGAGGGAGTTGGAGGGGGAGAGAGAGCGGGGAGATGAAAGGCATAGAGAGAGAGAGAGAGAGGGAGATACAAGGGAGAAATAGAGATAGAGTGAGAGAGGAGAGGAGAGAGAGGTAAAGAAAGGGAAGTGAGAGAGGGAAATAGAGATGGAGGTAGGAGAGAGGGGGAGAAAGAAAAGGAGAGAGGGAGGGAGATGGTGAGAGAGTTGGAGGGTGGAGAGAGAGAGATGGGGGAAAGAGACACAATGATTTGGTAGAGAAAGGGAGGGAGAGGAAGGAGGAGATAGAGGACATGAGAGAGAGAAGGAGAGAGGATGGGAGGGAGAGATGGAGTTGGAGGGGGAGAGAGAGAGAATAACAAATACATAGAGAGATAGAGGTGGAGAGAGAGAGTCAGTGACAAGAGAGAGAGAGAGAGAGAGAGAGAGAGAGAGAGAGAGAGGAGAGGAGAGAAGGGGAGAGAGAGAAGGAGTAGGGAGGGAGATAGTGACATAGTTGGATGACAAAGAGGGAGAGAGCGTTGGGGAGGAGAGAGAGTGATGTGGGAGACAAAGGGAGAGAGAGGACGGAAAAGAGAGAGGACTTGAGAGAGAGAAGGAGAGATGGAGGGAGAGAGAGATGGAGGTGGAGGGGGAGAAAGAGAGAGGGAAGAAGAAATACGTAAAAAATAAAGGTGGAGAGAGAGAGAGGGTGACAAGGGAGAGATTGAGAGAGTGAGAGAGAGGGATTAGAGTAAGAGGGAAGAGACAGAGAAGGAGAGATGTATCCAACCTAGATATAGTATGTGCGAAAGTAAAAACCAATCTAGATCCATCTTAACCACAGATATATCAAGTGTCGAGAGGGATCAAATCTCTTTTCACTTTAAAAGAGGTTTGTATCTCAAGAGATTTGATCCATCTTGGTGCTTGATAGATCCGAGGTTAAGATGGATCTAGGCTAGTATGTTAGTTCATAATATAGCCATTTCCAATTAAGCTCCCCTTGAGTAAAAATTGAGTGATTTATTATTATTTTTTTAAACTGTGGTTCACGATCACTGAGTGGTCGCTACATCCATGAGAAATATCGGGGCAAATCCACCCGAAGGGATCTACCCATCGACCTATCTGAACAAGCCTAACCCCAAGGGCGATGAGGAGATTTGACCCCGTGACCTCACAATTGGCAAGGTACTTAGCAACGGGAACTTGACCATTTGAGATATCCCTTGGGGCTGAGTGAGTTATTATTTATATAAAATGATAGTGATAATATATTTTTTTTTTTTTTTAAGTATTGAATGAGTTATTATTACATAAAATGATAGTGATAAATAATTTTTATATAGTAAGTATTAATTTATATAGAAAATTGAAATATATTTATTTGTTTCTTAATTAAAATTTTCCATAAATATTTGATATGTAATTTAAAAAAAAAAAAAAATATCTTTGACATTTTAATTTTATAATGAAATTCTAATTTTATAATGAAAATACAATGAAAATAAAAGTATCAAAATATTATATATGTATTTTTTGAAAATATAATTATATTTAAAAAATGCGTTTTGGTGGGTGGTGGTGGGCCGTGGGGTTATGTTAAAAAATTATTATTCATATCAATATTTTCATAATAAATTTGAAGAAAAAACATTTTTATAAATAAAAGTAATCAATAAAAAAATAATTAATAAAACTAATAATTTTGTTTATTACTTGTCTAATATTTTGCGTGGATACTTCATTCATCATCAAGGACTAGAAAGTTGTGAAATCCTACATTAAATTATAATTTTATTTATTATTTCCCAAAACACCTTGGGACAAAAGAGTTAGTCACCTTTGCGATACTAAGAGGTTTGAAGATGAAAATCAATTTCTCTTGGATTGCTTGGCTCTTGCTCACATTCATTCTAATTTTCAAAACCTTTGCCACACTAGAAACCTTCTTGACTTGTTAAGTCAACAAAACTGTGATGATCTAGGTACTCTCTTCCTTCTTTTCGATCATAAAAATACAATGTTAAAGAATACCAATTAATCTCTCTCTTTATTAAGGTCCAATAGACCATATTGGTCTTAATGGACGTTAACCACCACCATCATCATCAATAAAAAAAAAATATAAATGGAAAATTGTAAAAAGAGGCTAAAGCATCTTAGTGAGAGTGGTTTCATGAAAAATTCATTTCCCTAGATGAACTAGCTATATTTGCGGCATGTGATATTTCAAAGTTACCATTTCTCTATAAATTCTTATTTGATTAAAATAATAATAACAATAAGATAAAAAAATTAAAGTTTGAATTGATAATTTTTCCCAATTTAATTTTGCTTTTATTTGAAAACATAGCTTATTTAAACTTAGTTAACCTTTTTTTTTTGTAATCTTGGCAGAGCCTTTTCATTCATTTTCAACAAAAATAGGTAGGTTCTACATCCATATCCATATGGTTAGGTGGCCTCAACCCGCCTATTGGGAAACTAGTTCTGTTGGGCACCTTACTGCATTATAAGCCATCCATAAACAAAAGAGTCTAGGACTAGCTATCATAGCTATATAGGTTTCATTGCCCTTAATTCTCCTTGTGACAAGATAATTGAGACAAAATATCAAATTCCACAAAACATTCATCTATACATAGCAAAAATTACAAAGAAAAATTATGTAGTCATGCTACTACTTTTCGGACGAGTCCACAGGTGTTGGGTCTTTTGCACTAGAACCTGGCAATTCATTCTGAGGGGGGCATTGAATGTGCTTCTCTATGTGGCTAAGGCAGACATTTTGTTGCTAAATCTGGAATTGAATGAGCTGAAATTCCATGTGAATTTCTCGGAGTTTTGTTTTAATCTTGGAAGGTCTAGTAGAGGGAGTCGCCAAGGCTCTAGCCACAATATTCTTCATCAGCCAATAAAGATAAAAAATATATTTATATTGAGAATACCAAACTCTAGAATGTCCAGGGTCTGGAGCAAGATCCTGCCATTCCTTCATATCTAGATCTGTTCTTGCTACCTATTGATTTAGGTCTGCGTCCCATCCAGAAGTTAGCTGGCAAAGGTTTTTCTAAAAAAAAAAAAACTTCTAAGAATAATATTTTTTTCTCAAAAAAGGGAAAAGTGTAACCCAACTTCACATTTTCACCCTGATGGCTTCTGTGTGTGTGTGTGTGTGTGTTTTAAAGGGTAAGACAGAGTGGAGGATTTGAGTGTTTTCTTTTTGTGAAATGAGATGGATAAGTGATGGATGGATGATGGATAGTAATGGGGTAGCCTTCTTCATCATTTTTAAAGTCATAAGGTCATTGTTGTGTTATCCTTTTCCTCGGATATCCCTCCTATAGATTTTCAGAACCCTCTTGTAGCACCACAAGACCTTCCTATAGCAATTACAAGTCCTTCCTGTAGCAGTTCAGAGAGGAGGTGAAACTTGTATTTTAGGCTAATGGGATGGTGGAGAGAGGTGATCACATGAGTGGAATTGATGGATAGGAAATGGATGGATGGGAGAATGAAAGAAATCTTGAGAATTTTGGCCCTGTAGCCATGAAATTTGCCACTCTGTATAATCGTGCAAAATGGAAAGAAATTTAACAGACATGATAAAACTTATTTCCTTGTTCTTTCTCTTTTTTTTCCTTTTATTTTTTTCTGTTTTTTTATTTTTTCTTGAGACATAGGCTGCCTTGAGGTATTCAACCTACATGTCTACCCTATGTGCCTCAAGAGAGGGTTTCACCTAGGGAACTTTATTATTTTTTTTTTTCTCTCTTTTTTGCTCCTAGGTTGCCTCAGGGGATTCTCAATCAAATGTAATGTGAATTGAGCCCCCTAATCAGTGACTATCTCCCTTGGATAACAAAATTTGTAGAAAATATTTTCCCTTAATAACTAAACCACTTTCTCCTCTGTTTTTGTTTTGACAGCGTTTTCCTCAACCCATTTTGTCAAGTACTCAATGCACACAATGATGTACTTTGTCTGCCCTGATGGTGGATCAATTGGCCAAATGAAATCCATGCCCCACTTGTTAACTGGATCTAATGCCACTTGAGGTTTTAGAGGAATTTCATGCCTGCGTGTGGGTTTCCCCATCCTTTGGGAGTAATCATATATGTTGGTATACCTTCTTACATCTTGGTGGAGAGTGGGCCAATAGTAGCCAGCTTGTAAAGCTTTTAAAGTTATTCTCTATGTAGCAAAATGACCCCCACAGGGCCCATCATGGCAGGTGGAGAGGATGTCAAAGAATTCCTCTTCCTTGACACATCTCCTTAAAATCTAATCTAGTCCCAATTTGAAAAGATTGCCCCCAATCCAAGTGAAAGAGGCACTTCTCCTTACAATTATGCTCTTCTCCCTGGATGACAGATTTGGAGGAAATATCCCAGCGACTAGGTAGTAGGCTATGTAAGAAAACCAGGGAGAGAGCACTGAGATAGAAAATAGGTGCTCATATGGAAGTTGATCATTGACCATCCCTTCATCACCGGCAGGCAATGTAAGTCTGAACAAAAAATCTGCAACTACATTTTCTTTTCCTTGCTTGTCAGTGATAGTAAAATCAAACTGTTGTAACAATAAAAACCATCTAATGATCCTAGCATTCACATAATACTTATTCATCAAATATTTAATAGTTGCATGGTCGGCATGCACAAAATTTTGTTATTTAGTGATGTAGTTCATCAATTCTTTTAAGGAGTGCACAACAACTAAGAGTTCTTTTTCAGTGATAGTGTAGTTCAATTCAGCCTTAGAGAAATTTTTACTAATGAAATAAATGGCATAGGGTAACTTATCATCTATTTCTCCCAAGGTTTCCCACACAACTGTTTTTGATTCATCAATATGGATATGGAAAGGCAGAGCCCAATTAGGACCCCTAACTGTGGGTGGAGTGGTCAATATCTCTTTTAATATCTCAAGGGCCTCTTGGCAGCTAATTGTCCAACATAATTCTAAGTGATTGGCCAACAATCCAAACAATGGTGAAGCCACTTTACTAAAAGCCTTGATAAACCTCCTATAATAGCTAGCTAAGCCCAAGAAATGCATAACATCCCTCTGCTTTTGAGGGGTAGGGACCCTTTTGATGATGGTGAACTTGTTCGAGTCCACTTATATCCCTTCCTAAGATATTGAATGGCCAAGGGCACTCCTTGCATTCGTTAAGAATTCATATTTCTTAGGACATAGTGAGAGGTTCATTTCAATTCATTTTCTTAGGACTTTACCCAGATTAGAGAGAGCCTCGAGGAAGTCACGCCCATAGGGAGTGAAGTCATCCATGTAGATATCCACAAAATCATGAACAAGCTCAACAAAGATGCTCATAACTTCCCTTTGAAAAGTGGAAGGGGCATTACATAGACTGAATAGGAGGACCCTATAAGCAAAGGTACCCCAAGGACACGTGAATGTAGTCTTGTCTTGGTCCTCAGGGCTGATCTGGATCTGATTGTAACCATTGAATTCATCTAGGAAAGAGAAACTTATTCCGTGCAAGACTATCTAAAACTTAGTCAATGAAAGGCAAAGGGAAATGGTATTTCTTTGTGGCCTTGTTCAGTTCTCTGTAGTCCACATAGATCCTCCACTTCCCATTCTTCTTTGGGACTAAGACGAAAGGGTACACTCACTCACTATCTAAGATGGGGTATATGAACCCTACATCCAACAAGTTTTGTAACTCTTCTTTTACTATGTCCTTGAGGGTTGGGTTTATTATCCTCTGAGGTTGGCACACAATTTTTCATCCCTCCTTGATGTCAATGTGATGAGTACAAACTGAGGGATGCACCCCCCTCATTTCTTTATAGTTCCAAGCAAAGGCATCTAAGTGTTCTCTCAACATCTTGCACAATTTCTCTTCTTGTTTGGCTGAGAGAAAGGGATTAATCTTCAAGGTTCTAGATGGTACAAATTCTACAACTTTGACATGTGCAAGACTTGGGTCAACTGAGTATAACTGAGTCCAAGGACTACTCTCAAATTATTTCATTATCTCATCAAGAGGCATGGTATTGGGGGGTTGGTTTTGAAGGATATGGTCAATGAGGTCATCTTCATTAGGTTGCCACCCTCCTATAACAACATATAGGGTATGTAGGTTTTAACCTCGTACAGAAATTACCTGCATATGAATTCTAAAACACAGAAAATAAATAATGCAAGAGCATAACACATAAAACACATATACACAAAGATTTTCCATGGATCCCAAAACCGGGACTACCAACTTGATTTTTCATTATGTTCCTTTCAATGTTATAATACATGTATATACTTGCCGAAGAATCCAATACCATGGACCAAAAACCATCGCGCCCAAAACCATGTGTGAAAACCATGCACAAAACCATATGTAGGTTCTCCCCACCTACTAGGGTGGCTAGTCGTGGAAAGAATATAACAAAATCCAACAGGGTATATATTTGGTAGGATATTGTATGATACACTTGATCTTCTTCCTCCTCTTGTAGCCACAAGGGTAAGTCATGCTCAATGGATGGTTGAGAAAGGAGATAGAATACCAGTTTTTTAAACAAATGTCCATTCTTAATGGTCATGTTCCCAACCCTCCAACTAATATAAGCATCAACAGTGGCTAACCATGGCCTTCCCAAGATGAGAGGATATCCATTGAACTTAGTTTTGTTATGAAGAATCAATAAGTCAGTAGGATACTCCCAAGAGTGAATGGAGACCATGACATCCTCAACAACTCCCTCAGGATCTATTGTGGCTCTATTTGACAGTTGCAACAATGTAGTGGTGTTTCTCAAAGCTCCTTGGAGGTTTAGCTTTAGCATGGTTTCTTTAATCATCACATTGATGGTATCCCCAAGATAAATCATGGTATGAGGGACAATGATGCCATCAATGCTCACATCCAACTTCTAGGGTCTAAATATTTTGGACAAATTACTCTCCTCGGCATCAAATTAGATAATCAATCAATAAAATTGATGGTGGGGGTGTCTCTTTTTCTTTTCCTAGGGTTTTTGAAATATTTATCCTTGATAAGCTTATTATATATGGGAACATCCTTAATAGCCTGGAGAAGGGGTATTATAACACACATATTCTTCAATTCTCTTAGAAGTTCAATCTCTTATGGGGTGTGTTGGCTAGGGGGATCAATCTCTCAGGAAAAAGAGGTGGATTTATTTGAGGAGTACCCTCTTCCTTTTCATCTTCAATTTCTTCAGGTGGATATGGTAGATGGTTATCTAGAAGCACTCTTACATACCTAAGTTTTATCTCTTGGATCTCCACAACATAGGGAGGGTAAGATGAATCTCCACTGTAGACCTATTGTGTCTGCTTGTTATTCAGGTTCAAATTGGTTTGAGCATGCATCTAAGGTTGATTGGGTGGAGTAGGCTGAGTGAGTTGTGATTGAGGTTGGGGTGGAGGCAGTAAACCAAGAGGTTGGTTTGGTTGAGATCTCCACTCTTGTGATCGGTTGTTCCATTGAGGGGGTTGGGGAGCATATGGCTGAAATGGTTGATTGATAGGTTGTGGAGGATATTGAGGATAATAAGTTGAATAAGGAGGTGTGGACCACGATGGATGAGTGGAAGAGTACTAGGGTGGAAAGGGTGCATTATGGTTGGGATGGTAATAAGCATAAGATACACCTTGCATGCCCTGCTAGTATCGCCAAGGGCCTTGAGGCCTCCCATGATTTATAAATAAAAGTTATTAAACCCCACCTTGTTCCCCTTGGTATACAACTTTTAAACCAGGTAAATAAGGGCATTTATTTGTGGCATGGTTTTCGTCACAGACTGAGCAAAACCCTATGACATTTGATGGGAATTCATTCCAGGGGTGCCTTCTAGTGCATTTAAGGTAGAAAATAGTTAGGGCTCTCTTTTATTCCTCTTGTTTCCTTTTGATCATCATGGTATCCATTTGCAAAGAAAAGGTATGCAACATTTCACTTTTAAAATCTTCCAACATGTTCCCAATCTCATTTTTTATGGATGTTGTGGAAGGAGAGGAACTAACCAAGCTTTGACTAACCCTACCCTTCTTTCTAGTATCCCTAGAGTGCTTCTTGAACATAGTTTTAATGTCATCATAGGATAACTAATAGATATCTCCCCCAGACAACATGTTGAGGGTCTCCAACATGTCCTCTCTGATCCCTCAAAGAAGATCTATTTTGAGTGATTTAGGATTAAGGGTGCACTTGGCCCTCCTATAACGAAGCTGAAATCTCTCCTCATAGTCCTCTAGGGATTCATCAATTCCAAGAGTCATTCTAAATATTTCTTCCTTGGTTTCTTTAGACCTGCAATATTCCATGTACTTGTCATTAAAGGCTTGTTGCATTTGAGGCTAGGTAGTGATGCTACCCCTAGGTAGACCCATAAACCAATGCAAGGCTACATCCTTAAGGGTATAGGGAAATAACTTTAGCTTCTAGTGATCAGAGGCATAGTCATAGGTCCTACAAACAACATCAAATTCAAACATCAAGGTATCAAGATCCTCAGAAGTTAAGCCATGGAAGTGTGGAAGGGAAGTAGGGCTTATATTCTTCATTCTAGCCTCTCCATTAATTTCTCTGGTAGGGAAAACATAATTGTTCCTATTTTCAGCCATAAGTTGGGTTGGTGAAGTGGGTTCTTCTTCTTCCCCAATAGGTTCTTCAAAGATTTCACGTTACTCACCTAGAGGGTCTTCTAACTCCCCTATAGTCAGAGAGGGAAAATGACAGTCACCGAAGAAGAGTGAAACTTGATTGCTTGAGGGTGTGGGGGTTTTTGGTAAGAATTTCCCTTGAGTATCTCTACTCCTATGAGGAATGAAATAAAATTGCTCTCTTTTTCTTTTATGTTACTTCTTCAAGACTGAATGCAAAAAAAAAACGATTCTTAAGCAAAAATAACATCTACCTATACGCGTCCCCAACAACGACACCAAAAAGTGGCAAGCCTTGGTATTGTACCAAGAGCGTTGCAACTCCTAAGGCTCCTCAACACTATTTATCAACTTGGGGTTCCTAAAACCTTCAATGTGACAATGTTATATGTAGAGTAGATGGAATTCTACTCATGCCACCCTCAACTAGGGCATTTGATCAATAGTGCTCCAAGACCATTCCTCCTACTGAATTAGAATAAAATCTAGCTAATGAAGGTGCAATTTAGAATCTTCCTCTAACTATAAAAAGGAAAATTATATTGACTTTAGCTTGAAAATGCTATAGAAACAATTCATATAAAGGCAAGAGCTAAATTACTTGTAGAAAGGAAACTACATGATATTGCAATCATACATCTAATTATCATACCTATTTGCAAAAAATAATTTAACCTACCAAACAATAATCCAAAATTATATCGACCATCTAACTAGCTCACACTTGCATGTAAATCATGGTACTATTTGTGCCAAATCTATGATAAGGAAACTAATCATTATTCTATTTTTGTAGTGAAGGAAAAGGAGGGTTTGGAGTAGCCTAAGAGCTTCCCTTGATCATAAAGTCATAGCTGGGGTTCAAAATCCTTCTAAACTAAGTCTAAATTGTGGCAAGGATCAAAATTTGTGAAGAGACATGCTGATACAGCTGTGTTACAGGAGGCTACTACAAGTGCCTTGTATTGCTATATAAAGGTCTGTAATGCTACAGAAGGGCCATCGAGAAGGTTGAAAAGGTGGAAATGATAGTTTAAGGGTATGGGAAGGTGGATGGAGGTTAAGGTAAATAAGTGAAGGGTGGCCAAAGCCCCCAACCAAGATCAGAGCCTTTGGAAGGCTTGTTTTTCACTAGGAGGGATGTTCTCGCTGGCCTTAGGAAATGATCTCATGAAAAAAAATTATGAAATAATTTGTAGTTCACAAGAGAAGGTGAGGAAGTCCAACACGGAGGTGGTGAAAGTGCCCTTGCCTGTAGATCCAAACAACCCTGCAATCATCAAATGCATATACCCATTTATCATTGAAAAAATGAAACAACTAGTAGTGGAAAATATTAGTTGAATTTAATTTCTCTCTAATCTATGCTAAAACTCTGATCTAATCAATAAACCAACTCCTAAACTACAACAAGAACATGAAAAATAAGATGAATAACACAAATATGCTTCCAAGGAATCATAAAAATAATACTTTTGGACTGTGGTTTTAAATTCTTATATTCATGCTCCCATGAGAGAGATGAGGTAGAGGCTGCAATCACATATTTTGATGGATTATTCTCTATTGCAATGCACAGAAATAAGAAGTACTTTGAAACTAAAGCGATAGAAATACATAAGAGGGACCTAAGCCACTGGGGTTGGGCCCAAACCCAAGAGCCTCAGCCATCTGGAACTAACTCAGTGATGAATCAATAAGTAACTTCTCATTATCATTGAATCATTGCCTAATACATCACATAATAGTAAAAGATAACGGTGCCAAGCACTTGAGCTCAATAGCTACCTAGATGAAAACAAATTTCAATCCTAATGAGATCTTCTTCATGCTCATTTATACAAGAGGGTAGCTACTAGCAGTTCCCTAAAAAATAGGAATACTTGTCTCCTACAACTTGAGAATGATGGATCTTGTAGCTACTTGCACTTGCTTGGATGCCAACAACCTCATTCTTTCTTGGCTTCCAATGATGAGTTGATGAGAGAGAGAGTGTTGTAATCTTGGGATGATTTTGGGAGTTAAAGAGGTGGTCAATACCCTATATTCTCTCCTTTCTTTCTACTCCGAGCCCCTTCATAGAAATCATCTCAAAGATTGCCCCATTTCCTGCAATTAAACCATATTAGGCCACATGACATGGAAAACATCTTTTATCCTTCTCAGTAAGCATAATATAAAAAAAATGTAAAAAAATGTGTGAAAGATATAGTTCTAAAGCTGGAGGATGGCATCATGACCCTCATAACTTACCTATTGATGAGTCTCATAAACTGTAAGAGAAAAGCATATGAGATGTATCAAATCAGACTTGTCTAGGGTCATAAAATCCCTTGGACCACTAAATTATTCTTATTGTATGAACTCCCAATTTTATGATTTCCTTGCAAGTTCTAAATGTAGGGCTCTTAAAGATGATTTTCCCATTAATCTCTCGCCCCCATGATTATTATGTATTTTAATATGTGGGGGTTGGGGAATCACCCAAAATGGATTTCCCTCTGTCAATTGATTAGGGTTCATAGGCCACATGTCATCCTTATTCAAAATATAATGGTGCATGAGAATAAAGAAAAAGAATTATTTTCTTTAGATGTACATGGGATGAATGTTTTGCTCGATTGATGCCATTGGCTAGTCTAGGGGTTTGGTGGCTCTGTGGGATCCAAGAGTAGTTGAATTTTGGGCTTTTTAAACATTTGATGGTATATTTATCTTAAGTTTTGCTAGATTATATATGAATGACTTATATATCCTCAATGTTTATTCTCCATATGAGACCATATTGGGTTTTTGGGATCAGCTTGATAGGTGCAAATTATTAAAGATTGACTCCCTTATTTTGGTTGGGGACTTAAATATGACTATGGTTGCGGATGAGATCTAGGGATCAAAGTGTAAATTGGATAATAAGGGGACATATTTTAAAGATATATTTTGATCAAACCACCTCGTGGATGTTAGGCTAAACCCACTACTTCCCACTCATGAAAAATGTAGCAAGAAATTCTCAAATTAATTTTTCCTCGATAAAATTGAGAATATTTGAATTTCCACATCAGCACACAACTTGGATGATGTTAACCTATGCGACATGGCTTGTGTCACCCAATTTACTCAGTAAACTTGAGTTTGAGGAGTTATATTTCAATTAAGCATGTGTGATTGCTAATTTGTAGTAATCAAGGTCAGTTATCTAAGGTTGTTTTTAGTTAAACTAGTTCCAACTATTGGAGGAACTAGTGGAGGGTCAAGTTGCACAGTGGGACTTCATTCAAACTCAGTGATCATCCAGTGAACTGATTTTTGGCTTGTTTGGGGCCTGACCCTGGTTCAATGTTAGCTAGCCAAACAAATCCCTACACTACTGGCCTTTTCGACATCAGCATGTGGAGCGCGGACCAAAGTCTCACCCGAAGCGGTATGGGGGGAAGCTGGAAGCAATTTTCCACACACTGAGATGGTCATGATGTCGGCTTATTCCTTCTATTCCTACCTTCATGCAGGTCGCTTAGTTCTAGGGCTTGCCAAACTAGCCCTCTATTCCACCCTTCAGTACCTCCGCGAAAAGGTATGAATGACCTTCGTGCAGCCCTAACCTGCGATTCAAGTACTTTCGCGCTGCTAGGGAAACGTATCATACAGATTCCCAAACTAGCCTAAGTGTCTTACTTATCTTATTAAACAATCATAGTTAGCATAGCGTAAAAAGATGGTCTCACTTGCGTTCACTTAATCACTGTAATTACATACATTCATGCATCATATAAGCATTACAAATGAAATTCATACATAATATAACAAGATGTAGTAACCAGAAAAAAAGACACAGAATTGCAGAATACTTCTCTTTATTGATATTTTCAAGTAATTACATACTCTATCCGCCCTTCGCACATAGCTGTAGGGGTCCGCACACTCAGCTGCGGACTTCCACCCTAGGCCTCTGCGCACTTAGCTATAGAGCCTCTACCTATGCTATGACCTAAAACTTAGACTTCTTACTTCAGAGTAATGACTAGCTTAGCGACTACTGAACTACTTAGAGCTTACTTACTTAGCTCTTTTTATACACTCCCATGGTCTGCAGATCATGGGTAGATCTTTCACAGCTAAATTTACATTACAAAATTAAGGGCACACAACCCTTTATGACTCATGACACCTTCGTGCTCCGAGACCACAAAATGTGGAGACTTTACAATTTTATTACAAAATTTGACCCAAAACATGGGCTTTTAGCCCCAAAACTGTCCTTGCGGGATCCCGTTCCCAATAGGCCCCCAACACAAACATTGTGACTCACTCTTGAGTCACTTGGAAGGCACAAAGATCTTTCCGCGAAGACCTTCCAGTTTGACTCAGATGACAACAACCTCATCTGCGCATTGTGCGACTGTCTGCTTCATGTCTTTGACCATTTTCTTAGTCATTGCTCTTGAACTATCAGCCTGAAGCTTTTGCTGAGTTGCTTGTAGAGTCACAAGACTTCCTTCAATAGAGCCTATTACCATGTAAGCCTCATCTAGCCAGGGCTTCAGTCTTTCCTTTAGCACTGCTTCCTTGTGCAACGCTGCATCCACCTATTCTTTCAGCTACTTGGCCTCCTGCAGCTTTACTAGTCTTTGTGTCAGTGCAACGGTTCACGTTGTGCCCTTGACCTCATCATAGTATTGTTGTAGCTTACATGCTTCCTTCTCTAGTAACTGTACATTGGGGTCCTACTGCATGCTTGTCAAGACCTCAAACGACTGCTCAAAAAGTTGCATGTAGTCTACTACTGCACTGTCCACCACCGCTACTGCTTCTGTGATAGCGGTTGCCCGTTGCTCCTTTACTTCTGGTGGAGTTGAAGGTTGGGCCTTCAACTGTAATTCTGTGATTTTTAGGTTCAACTCCAACTGAACCATCGCCATCTTAGTATGAGTGTTGCACACCCCCGTAGCTAGCTTACGAATGCGCACCTTGACTAGCTCCTCCTCAGGAATGGCCAACTCTGGGACCATTCGACATGCCTCCTCGATGACCTGCATAATGCACTTGTTCTGATTGGTTGCCTTGGTCACAACGATGATGGAAGAGTCTTGTTATAGTGCCATCGGCTCATTGTTGATCCACTGTTCATTGATCACCTGGAGGGCACATTGATCATGGGCCCTCTGTTCTGCAATGACTCCATCCTGCAAGAGACGGAGTGCTTCTCCAGGGAGGACTGCTAGATTCAACCCTACTCCCTTTAGGGTGCTAGAAGTGGGCTTATCAGCTTCGTTCTCTATGGTCAATGCTGCATAAGGTAGCACTATTGTGTTGGAGGCCTTTGCACACAGTAGCTCAGCAACTTCTGAAGTGTCGATGGTAAGGTTGGTAGACATCGTGATAGCCTGAGACGCGCGGGTTTGCAGCTCTTGTAAATCTATCTAGATAGCCCCAAACATTATCTACTGTTGCTGCTCAAACTATTGCAGGGCCTCCACGGTGACATCCTGCACCATGTCATCAATGTCGTGCAGATCACCCTCTGTTAGCATGATAGGGCCCAATGATGTCTTGGTAGCCTTTGATTTCTTCATGGACCCTCCTTTCTCCTTCTCCCTTAGGTTCTTGATGTGGGAAGACGTCTACTAAGGGTCCGCACCATGCTATTCTGTCTGCTCATCTTCCTCCTCCTCTGTCTTAGGTGAAAGTAACCTCGCGCCTTTCTCAAAGCTTCGCTCTAACCCACTTGTCTGCTGCGCAACATCGCACTCCACCTGGGCCTTGTCAGTAGCCTCCTTTTTCCTCTTCTTGGCCAGCTGTGTCATCTTAAGCTTGGCCTCCTCCTTCTTTCTATGCACGACAGGCTTGCTTCCTCCCACCACCAAGTTGGTTGTAGCGCGCCACTCTTCCAGCCATTGACCAAGTACCACATTAATGGCATCATCCGTTGCCAGGTAAGTCAAGTCGTACCATTTCTGCATAGGGTCATTCTGCGCCCTGATGGACACATGGTGAAATTCTGCTTTAAACTCTGCATAGCCCTACAAGTTGGCATACACCGTAGGCGACAACCGTAGTTTGCGGTTGATGACCATGCAGATGTTCATCTCCATCAAGACCCAGAAGATATTACTGTCCTTGACTCGCTACACATCCTTGGTTGCCCACAACGAAGCATACTTCACTGCTTCTTGGAGGTCTGGCATGACCGAAGGGAATTGGCTATCCTCTAGCAGCTCCCACACTACCAACACAATTGACAGCAATAGCCACGCGTAGTGGAACATCTTACTGAGCTCCTCTTCTTTCCGGTAGTTTGCTAGGAACTCTCCGTGAAGGTAGTCCAACCAGTTGAACTTAACTCCTTCAGCGCACTGGGTTGCTAGTGCGACGACAAGCACCGACACCTCATCGACTCGATACTTCCTCATCACTTTCGCTGCTAGAATATGCATAGCTACCTTTATAGCAGGGTCACAGATGTTGGATATAGCATCCACATGAATTCTTCACTAGTTTAAACTTTTCTTTCATAGACACCACGAGGGCTTGCTCACCACCCTTTCCGCCAAATATCATGGCCGGATTCTCTCATGTATACAACAATCGCGTTATCCTCTGAATCAATCTATTTGTGATGGGTATTCGCTCCTCCAGCCATAGACACCCATTATGCACCAAGCATAGCAGCTACTTGATGACCAATATTGTAACTGGGGTGTGGTTGTAGTGTGACACTCAAAGCAGGTTGAGCAACCCTACCTTTTCTACTCCTCTGAGCCACCTCCATGGCTCCAATGTAGCCATTCTGGTGTTTGTATTGATGATGCGGTGCATCAAATGCTTGGTCACTAGGCATGGGAAATTCTCATGCTCAGCCAAGTGCTAGTCTTCAAGCTTCAATAGAGGAACCTGCCCCAAGCATGGTCACTTGAAAAGAATCTCATCCAGCTGCATGGGGGTTTGCAAGGGGATCTTGCTCTCATCGATTTCCTTTGGCACCTTGGTCTTGGCCTTGCATAGAGGGACATACTCAGGCAGCTGAGTAATAGGGTTAGCACCCTGGGCTTCAACTTCTTCCACTTCTAATCCCACATCCTCATCATCCATCGGGATGTCTTCAATGTCTTCCTCTTCTAGCTCCAAATTGCTGGCTTTGCCCTTTTCCTGTGCGGTAGTCTTCGGTGGGTTTCTCCTTGGAAATGTGCACACTGGTATGGTAGGTTGCTTTCCCTTTTTATCCTTCACGGTCTCCTTGGTTGGGGTGGGCTTTAGTCTCATCGTTCTTGGTGATTTAGGGACTTTTGCTAGTACTTCGGTGACCTATGGGGCAGCTACTTCTACCTCCATCTTAATTTCCGGCACCGACTCCTCTACTTCGGTGTCTACAATTTCTATGAGTGCTAACATAACGCTTTCCAACAATTCTCGTGACATCTCTGGTAATTTTGCAAACGCTAGAGTTTCTTTCAAAGCCTCGAAGAATTATCAGTTCATGTGTGTGTAAGAGCTCAACAACTCAATTCTCAAAATGCCAAGAGTTTTTTGTTGGACAACCACTTGTAATTTATAAGGCATTTTGAATTCAAATCCGATCATTCCCCCCAAATTCGATTCATTAATGTTGGATTGGCAGCAATTTTCAAGGATTTGAGCCATAAATTTCTTCTTAAATGTTGGCCACCCGCTCAATTTGGCTGCATTTCTCTCGTCAAATCATGAATAGTGACTTTAACAGTCACTTTCCGATCGACCTGCGCAATTTCTCTTTGGGTAGTGCAACTCCCTTCGCACTACTGGGAACCCTGTGACACTTCCTTGCTTCGCACAATCCTCCAATCGCGCACCTCCCCAACCCGGGTAGTGTAGTTTATAGTCTCACGCCTCCTTTCAGCTGCCTGGAGCGCTAAGACTGTGCTACCTTCATGTAGTCACATTGCTGAACCACTAGTGTATGGCTTCAAGTCACTGCCATTCACTTTTCCTAGGAAGGGTTCTCCATTCAATTTGACCAGTTGTACCACTCCTCCATCGGTAATCTCCTTAATGACATAGGGCCCTAACCACTGCATCTTGAACTTCCTTCGAAATTTATCAAACTTGCTGTCATATAACAAAATCAAGTCATTTACCTAAAAGGTGCGCAACTTAATATGCCGATCATGCCATGATTTTTCGCGCTGCTTTTGGACTTGTTGTTGAAATCCAGCTAGAAATCTCTCTTCCTCCAGTTCAGCCAGTTGTGCGAGCCTCTCCTCCAGGGCTCTGCGATCCGTCATACCTTTGAGTGCCACTATGCATAGACCAAGCACAATATATTCCATAGGCATTACCACTTCAATACCATAGACAAGCCTAAAGGGTGTTTGTCCAGTCAACTTCTTGCATGTCATTTGATAAGCCCATAACACTGCAAGTATGCGTAAGTCCCAATCACTTCACTGAGCATTACAAACCTTGGTCAGTGCGTTCTCCAACACTTTACTGAATGCTTCCACCGTCCCATTAACCTATGGGTGATAAGGTGTGCTCTTCTGATGATATACCTGAAATTCTTCCGTCAGCGCATTGATCATCTCACTCAGAAAGTGCGTACCAAGATCACTCACCAAAATCTTTGGACAACCAAATTGCGTCAGTACATACTCAAAGAGGAACTTTACAACAGTTGCACCTGTGCAATCCTTCACATGCTATGTCTGCGCTCATCAAGTCAAATGCTCTGTCGCAGTGATAATGTACCTCGGTCCCATCTTTCCTAGGGATTGAATGGGTCCCACAAAATCTATCGCCCATTTCTCAAAGGGTTGCAACGTCATCTGTGGATTCAGAGGCATCTCATCCCTCTGTGATGGCCTGCCAGTCCTTTGACACACATCACATGCTTTGCACTAAGCTTTTGAATCTTGATGGAGGGTTGGCCACCACAACCCTGTGCGTAGAATCTTTTGTTGACTCACTCTCCCTGCATAATTTCCTCCCGCAATGCCCCCATGAGCATCTGTGAGGATACTGCTTCTTTCAAACTTTGGTACATATCGTCACAATATCTCATCAGACCCCATTTTGTACAGATGCCCAACAATGACATAAAATATGTCGTGCGCACCACTAACTCCTTCTACTGGATGGTGTATCCCTCTAGGGTAGTTCCTATCATTAGGAAGTGTATTATATCCTCAAAATGACCATCCGCAATGTGCATTGCAAATAAATGCGCGTCAGGAAATCCTTCTGCCATATGAGTGGGCTCTTCCCCTGTTTCGATGTGTGACAAATGGTTTGGTCCCACATTTAGTCATCTAGGCTTCACAATAACTTCAAAATCATACTCCTAGAATAATAACAACCACCTGCAGATTCTCCCCCCTAACACATGCTTATTGACCAAGTATTTCAGTGTGGAGTGATCTGTATACATCTTAAAATGGCCACCTAACAAGTAGTGCCTAAACTTCTAGAGCACGTATACCATGGCTAACCCTTCGTACTTGGTGGTGGAATAGTTCTTCTTTGCCTTGGATAACCTTTTGATTGCAAATACAATGGGATGGTCCAAGTCTCCTCTGCCATCCAGTGTTAGTACTACTCTCAGCGCTATAAATGACATGTCGACATGTACATGAAACTCCTTCTTCCAATCCGGGAAGACTAGAATCAGTGCGGTGACCATCTTTTCTTTCAATACATCCAAGCATCTCTTACAATCTGTTATCACTCAGATTGTCCCTAAGCTCCTGTAGGGATACGGCCGAGGTAACCACAAACCAATCTTTGGATTGCAGGTTCTAGCCCACCTGCAATCAGAGAGGGCTCTCTCTTTATGATTTAATTATGTTGGTGGTGATTTTAGGCTAGTTGTTGGGTAAAGGGGTTTTGTTTGTTTTGTTTGGATGGAAGGTGTATTCCAGGTAGAAATTTCAAGCTAAGAGGCAAAGTAAGGTGTGATAAGTTTCAAACCATTGGGCATGGAGTCATGGATTAAGGCTTGCTGGTGCGTTTTCTTGGTCACAAGAGGCTTGTGGAGTGAGGTAGCCACACATGAGACAATGATCAATTTGCTGAAGGATGGAATGATGGTCAGAGACAAAAGGCAATTAAGAATCTTTCAACCGAACTGACAGAGAGGAGAAGTGAAAGAACGGTTATCTAGGAGCAGTTAATAATTCCTAAATTATCATTCATAAGTGAAAGAAATAGCGTAAACAAGATCATTTAAGTATGCATGTTCATAACTATTCCTGATGAAAACATGAAAAATCGCAGAAATTGAACCTAAGGTGCAATTCAGCAAATCCTAAGCTATTCTTTTTTCTGCAATTTAGAGGGCGGATTTCTGATAAAACAAACATGAATAAAACTAACAGAGTTAAGAAGCACTTATTGAAACATGTCGAAGCACAGGAATTCCACAATGACTCCTCAGCTAATTAAACACAACAGACAGTTTCAGAATCCATGCTTTCAGCAGTCTTTGATTATAGAAAGTATCACAGTTACAGTGCGAGTCTCCGCTTGAGAGAAAGATCGAAATAACAAAGATCAAGCTACTAATCAACAAACAACCAACCAACCCCTACTCCATTTTTCAGGGTGATATATATAAGCAAAATATCTAAAGTCATTTATTACATTTGACCTAAATAGGTTTGCTGGAAAAAGCTTTTTCTAAAACCTAATTGTTACTGGAATTAAATGCAAGTAAGTCCTTTGGGCTGCGCTAGAGGCAACTGAATCAAGTTAAGTTGATGAGGTGTCCTGTGTGACTTGGTGCAGTGGTCCTGTCATAACTGTGCATTGATTTCTGGTCCACTAATATTCCGTGAGTTTAATGTGCAGTCATTTATGCGGGTGAGCCTTTAATGCGTCTTCAATTGCTTCTTGACTTTCAGAGCTTTCGTTTTAATGTTGGATTTGCCTCGAGCCCTGAGAAAATCTCCTCTGATACACTTTGCCGCTACATTGATGGTCTTCGCCGCTTCTCGATACTCTTTGACGTGCTTTCATTCTGCAAATTTCATCTGATACTCTTTAATCTCTGTTTCTGCCCTCTTTCTGTCTTCAAATTGGTTTAATTTGGCAAAATTGGGTGGTTTCGGGCTTTTTCGGTGCAAAACGGGCCAAGGAATCAAAAGATTCCCTAAATATTCCCCAATATGGCCTATTTCCCGTAGCGATGCACGATTAGCGCTAATCACGCATCGGAAACTGCCTCCGTTTCTCATTCCGGAGCTCCGAAGCTCGACTTTTGCGCTTGCGCGAATTTTAGGTTTTTTGGCTGCTGATGTCAACAGTACGGCAGATGACGTCAGCAGTGGGGTCCTTTGGTATGGATATGACGTCAACATGTTGACGTCATCAAGGTGACGTGGCAGTACGGCGGGGTGACGTGGCAGGGACACGTGGCAGGGTGACGTGCGCCAGGCGCAGGCTATGTGAGGTGATGTGGAGGCGACGTGGCGGGGTGAGGTGGTGCTCTTGTTACGTGAGGGGAGGGCGGTTTTGCCTATGCATCGGACTGCCTTTGGTATGGAGGTGGTTTCTATCAGGGGCAGCCCGATGCAATGGGAGGCCGCCACCTGTCCCGGTGTATGACGGTAAAACCGTCGGACGTTGGGTGGTAACCTACCACCATAATGGGGCGCCCGATGTGAACAAGGGCCGTTGGATCTGGGGGAGGCGATCCGACAGTGGACGGAAAAGGAAGATGTGCGGGGTTTAGTAAAAGCGCATACGCATTAAAGGTTTAATTTTTCGCGGCGTTGTGGGTTTTGGACTTTAGAGAATTGGTTAACTATGTTTTGCGCGGTGGAAATTTATCAAACAAACATTAATAATTTCCAAAGAAGAATGCGCGGGGGGGG
>APFE031734808.1:428685-452146 GCA_000404065.3 Pinus taeda | reverse complement strand
AACAAAAATACCCAACAATAAATAGGTCCATCAAAATCAAGACATATTTCCATAATAACGTGGCCAACAAATTTGAATATTTGATTATGGATTATGAAAATGGAATGGGATGTGACAGTGGATTCAGCATTCTACATCATCATAAATGGATTCTTATTCTGAACAACAAAATAGTTGCCATCGCCTGATTAGACTACTCTGATCAATTGACTTTCTTCCAAATATCTTGGCACCACTTGTGGGAAAGATACAAAGTTTTTCATCATTAAAAATAAATAAATCAATCCCCAACTAAATATGGTCGGTTTTTCTTATGAAGTTTTAAGAATTATTTTCTCAAATAAACAATCCAACAAATTTAACCAAATAACTTATTTCAACCCAACAAACTTAACCCAATAAACAGAATAAATTCTAATGCAAAATAGCCATCAACACATACTTCTAATAAAAACATAAGTGAACAACATGCCATCATTTTCCATTAAATTAACCTATTTAAATAACAATAAAACACAAACTCCATACAAAAATTTGATACTGGTTACACTTAAAAGTAATGGAAAATAACAGGTTTCAAAGGTGATATTGTTAAATAATCTTAATAGCGCTGTCACCAAGTCCTGGATGCCGACTATACAAAGGACCAGGGGTGAGCAGAAGAATTTGAGAGATTAACTCCTTGGTCCTTGCCACGCACGAGGCTCCAACTTTAAGAGAGATCTCTCAGCAACTCGCTAGGGCTGAGCTGGACCTATCCAATGTACCTTCAGTTGATCTGAACATGTACATTGGCGCAATGATGAAGGAGCTCGATAATCAGCACCGAGCTCTTGGCAGTACATACAAAATACTAGCTCCCAGACACGCACGAGGAAGCACAGAAAAGTCGGCCTCTGAAGTGGACGAGTTATATTCTGAAGTTGCAGCAGGCACCTCAAAACTTGCTCCCCCTACCACTGCGCAAGAGAAATTTACCAAGTTAAAGCAGGCCTATCATACTCTGCGCACTATAAACCTGCAGTTGCAAGAAAACCTTCAAAAGGTTCCGACCTAGGAAAAGATACAAGAAAATAAACAGTTAAGTGAAGCTGACAAGACATTCCAAAAAGTGAAGGCTGGAACAGTTAAGTGAAGCTGACAAGACATTCCAAAAAGTGAAGGCTGGCTCCAGCAAGCTCTCAGGTTCGGTAGATTCCAGCTTCGAGCTATGGAGTAACTTACAGAATCTTCCAGAAGTGAAAGAAAAAGACAACATCATGAAAAGCATGGGGACCAGAGAAACAGAAAGGTTTGAAGGAGTTACCAGCCAGTGCGCGCATAGCTGAGATGATAGAGTTATCAAAGAAGGGTTTAATAGCTAGATCGATCATATATAAGTAAGTTAATCTTTTCCATGCGCCACTGCGTCCCTCAATGCTTCACAAGGGGTAAGCCTCTGCCACGCATTCGGTGTTGTTCTGTCCCCTGTAACAAAAGCCCTAAAATTCAACATACTCATAAAACCCTAACCTTTAAAATCTCCGATACACATAAAATAAAACCCTAACCTCACAAAAACAATTAATACAGATCAAAATAAAATCACTAGTGCAGATTAAACATAAAGCCCTAAAATTATCTATAAGCAAGATGGCAACCATTTTTCATTCGGCAGAAAATCGACACGAATATACCTTCTTCGTAGCTCCGTCCCTGCCTGAGCTTGGCTCTTTAGGCGTCCATTGAAAGCAGGACTGTATCAAATATTTACCTCCTGGGTCGTATATATTATAGCCCCTCTAAACTTTACCCTCGTCGTGAATAAATAAATGAATAAATCAAAATTTTGTTGGTAAATAAATTTTGCAGGATTAATGGGTGTGTATTGCAAATGTATTTGAGTTAATAGTTTATTTATAATTAGGATAAAAAATGTGAAAAGTAAAAAAATAAGTAAATCATTGGCACTCATGAAAAAAATAATAAAAAAATTTACCATAAGAAAAATAAATGAGTCGCTCAAGCTTGATAGATGAGTTTTACACAATAAACATTAGTCTTTATTGCAAATGTGTTCAACCATTTAATCATTTTTAATATAGAAATTTTAAGTTGAATTTATTAGATGGTAAATTTTACATAAGTCATTATGCAAATGTGTTTGAGTTATCTATTCACTCATGGTTAGGATATTTAAAGGTGAATGAATCAATCAAACTTATTAGATGGTAAATTTTACATAGATCAGTATGCAAATGTGATGACCTCGTAAATGTAATTGTTTAAAAAGTTACTGCAGCAAAAACTGAATGATATTGAGAACTTATTTTCTTTTAAAGAGTAATTTGTTGATTTGATTTATGCATTAAAGCAGTGTTTAAAGAATTACTCAAGAGCATTGAGCTTCCCAAAAGGGAAAACAGTTATTAGAACTGAAAATAACCACCTTCCTTAACTGGAAAGATTTCCAGGAAAAAGGAAGGGGTGAATGGTTTTCCTTTTTTGTGCTATAGGGACAGACAAAAAGAGAGGAACAGAAAGAAGGAAAAACGGATTGGTGACTAAGTCTGGTAAGGACCAGATAGTCAAGCACACAGTGCTGGCTTACTGAGGATAGTGATTCCGTAAGCAGAAGCTTGGGGGGAGATTCAGGTCTTGTGAGACTGATCTCATGGTTGGGAGGATATCAAGCTTTACACAGATCTAGACAGGAAACTGAGCCAGGCTCACCTATCCGAGCAGATCAGGTAAGTATCTGACCCTTATGTTTCCAAGACTGTCTGTGTAAATGGTAAAGGTAGCTGTTACTGTCAGTTTACTATAGCTACAGATAGTAAGTAGAGTATAAGTAATACTATCTAAATAGAAGCAAAGACAGAACGAGAATGAGTATTGGACAGCTGTAATTACTTAGACCTAAGTGAACATTGTGTGACAATAGACAGGTTGGGCCAGCCTAGATAGTAAACTGTGAACCAAATACATAAAGATTACCGCTATCGATAAACTAGAAGAATATATTATAGTAACTGTAAACAAGAAGCATATATGTTTCTGCATGTAAGAAATGATATATTTAGAGTGCTATAGAACTCAGAGGACTAGCAGTTTAGGGATTGTCAACTAGTAACTATAAAGAAAGACGAAGACAGAACAGTCTGTAGAAATAATTGATAGCCCGGTTCTGTATTAAGGATGGATTCCAAGAAACAGTTATATCTGAAGCGGTGAGGAGTTCATAGCCATACTCCAATTAAACAGATAAGGCTCGAACCTATATGGCTCAAATGAGCGAATACCTTCCTTAACAGCCACTGAATACTAAAGACGAACGTGAATCTTATATGACCAAGGACGAACAATATTAAACATTGAAAACTGGAAAATCGATTCAACTAGCTCATGAGGGTTCTAGCAAGCCATAGCAACGACATCTTAAACATAGTAATAATTAAAGACCGTGTAGGGAATAGAGTTATAATGCGTGCAGCATCCATAAAAGAGACTCGATTCATGTCAAACATCGACAGTCGTCTTCTGAGACAATGTAAACACCAAATATAGACATCGAAGTACATTCAGAAGTAACAGAACTCGATTACATTGAGTATTGCCGTAATGACGGTATTATTCTATAAGAACTATGGAAAATAACGCTTAGATAAGCAAAGAAATAAGATACAATTACAATGACAATATGTAAACAAGAAAATGAGGAATTCCGAAATAGACAATAACCATTAAACAAGTTACAGCCATAAGGGTTTCCAACCTCGAAAGGTATCGCAGGTCACCCATACATCTATAGGGTTAGATGCAGGTGTGACCGCATGCTGCCAGGGTGCATGAGCAAACCCTAAGTATAAGTACAAACCCTTAACGGGTGCAACCAAACATACATGCGAGTATCTAGATTGAAACCAGCAATCAAATATATGTAACGGAGCAACCATCAAACCTGTGTAATATAAAACAGGCTATATTCAACTCGTATTCGAGGAAAAATTAACAACATATAAATATATACAGAAGTATGAAAATCCATAAACCGAGATTCGCAAAGGTTCATAGTTCAGTAAACCGAATACTGCCAAACATTTAAACTCACGGCCATAGCCACCAACATATTTAGGATTATACATCGGTTTAGGTAAATAGATAGAACCTAAAGCTACAGAAGGCAGGATAGTAACCCAAATCTTCATATGAGAGATGATGTCGTAAATATCCCAAGACTACATAGCCGGAACGAGACCAAGTCTTTGTATACCCGCGGCCAACCAGATATGTTCAGGTTGGGGTCTCATCCTTAAGCTAGAGCAAAACCCTCTGACAAACCGAGAGGGATAACGATGCAACAGTCATAAAAACCAAACCCTGATATCAGTTAAATACCTAGAAGTTCGGCGGCCCTTGATGGCAGGGCTCTTCCAGATCCATCGAAGCAAGAGAAATTGCTCATACCTGGCAAGTAAAAGATCAGGCGTTAATCCAAGTTCATTAAAACACCAAATCGAAAAAAAAAAATCCTTAAACTGTGAACATTTACTTGGCTAGGTCCGGACTGAGACTCCATGTGGAGAAATCTTGCTGTAAGAGGGTAAGAACTCGAAGTTGCAGTGGCCTCGGAGCGCAATGGCACAGTAAACCCTTTGCCGTGAGGGCAAAGGAAGCTGATGAACGCGGAGCAAAAGAACAATCACGAATAAACCGGAAAAAAGATCTGTATATACCCTACCTGCCAGAGGCAGAGACGTGGCGTAGTATTAACCTTTGATCTCTCACAGTTCATGCCCACCGTTGATGAGGGCGATGTAATCAAGGAGGAAGGCGCGGGAAAGCCCAAGTGCCGTGACCATGCCACCGTCACGTGAACCGGACAGGGGAGATTGCACATTGCTGCCAAATGTCCTACGTTGGGATTGCCAGATCCCAAAGTCAACACAGATATGAAACATTAAAATGATAAGGTTGATGATCACAGCCACGTTATCACCGGTCCATAGGTTATGGAAAACTATACCTGCTTCCATAGTGTAATTGCCTTTGGGTTAGGCCGAATACATGGTTGTCGCAGCCAAATTAATGTCCAAATATATTAATTAAAGAATAGTGGAAACCTACGCATAACAAGTGCAGAAATATACCTATATGTAACTAATGTTGATATTTATATTATACCATAATTTTTTTTTACATGTGTAGTTATATTCGTATAGGTATGTGACAATTGGTATCAGAGCCAGGTTATCCATACTGTGGCCTCTGGGATGTGAATGACGAGAAGATCATAATGACATTAACAATAAAAAAAAAAAAAAACAAATGTGCAGGAAGCTCACAATATTATCTGTTTCATGATCAGACCAGGCTAGTCAAGAAGCAGGAAAAGAGCAACAGAGGTATCACAAGTGATTAGCATGCAGGGGTCGGGCGGCGCATAGCACAGGCCTGCAGCCAATTTGGGGCCTGCAGCAAATTTTGGAGACAATGCAGAGTTGTGGGTGCAGCTGGGTGAGGCGACCCACAGCACGAATCTAGCCATACTAGAAACCGTTCAAGAATTGAAAAATGAAATGGCTCGGCTCTGGGCAGATAATGCACGGTTGACCATGGAGCAGGAGAGAATATTAAAAAGCCTGTATGACAAACAGAACCCACCACTAGCTAACCCTAGCGCAGAGCAGCAGAGAATAACAGAGGAAGAACGCTATCACACAGAATCTAAAATCCCTGAAGAAGAAGAGGATCAATCTGCTAATGCCTCAGAACAACAGACCTCAAAGCGTCAAAAAGTGGAGTTGCAAGGGGAATTTCAAAAGATTAAACCTCCACATTATGATGGGGAACAAGAGGAAGCAGCTGAGGCATGGCTAATCAACATGAATAAATACTTCCAGCTGTATGAGTTTGACCATAACTTGAAGGCACGTTTGGCCATCTTCCAGTTATAATGGAAGGCGACACTATGGTGGGAGGAGGTAAAAATTGTTAAAGGAGTAACTGAATGAACTATAACCTGGGAAAAATTCCAGAAATATTTTAAGGAGAGATACTTGACGGAACGATTTTATGATGAGAAGGCAAAAGAATTCCATGATCTGCGATTGGGCCAGCAGACCATGGATGAGTTCATCAATCGTTTCGCATCTCTGCTTCACTATGTACCCTACCTTAAAGAAGAAAAAGCCAAGGTGCAGCGGTTTGTTAGCAGCCTACCCATGTATATGAGAGAAAGGATTGAATTTGACAATCCTAAATCAATGGATGAGGCGATTCGCAAAGCCAGAATCTGCTATCAGCAGAGTAAGCAGAAAGGGGATAGTACCAACAGAAAATGGAGTGAGAAAAAGAACAGTAAAACTGTTGGAAATTATAAAGGAAGTTGAAGTAGTGGAATCAAAGGTAGCAACAAGAATCAGAACAATAGAGCAGCACCAAGGAATGCATTCAGAGCCAAATCCATCGGTGAAACCAGAATGAGTGAGCAGCCCGCCAAGATGGATGCTGAGGGATCAAACAGACCTCTAGTGCAGTGCTGGGGCTGTGGTGGACCGCACTATGTCAAGGATTGTCTGCAAAGGAAGGGAGCTAACCAGATATCCCAGATTCATGAGGCATCAACCGTGGGTGACGTGGGACGAAGTATACCAAGAATTAACGCAGCTTTGGACGACCGCCAAGCAGAATATCAGCCCACCATGGTAGAGTTTGAAGGTAAACTTTTAAACCTTTCCGTCTCTGTTCTAATAGACCCTGGCGCTACTTTAAGTTATATTAGTCCAAAGTTAGTTGAACAGTGTAAATTACAGCCTGAAAAATTCAAGAATCCTTGGCTGGTACAGCTAGCTACAGGGACCAAAAGACGAGTAATGGCAAAGGTAAAAAGCTGCCCTATCACGGTAGCAGGACAACCAGTAGTGGCAGACCTGAATATACTGCCCCTCGGGTCCTATGATGTTTTAATTGGGATGGATTGGCTAGAGAAGAATTGGGCTTTGGTGAACTGTAAAACGAAGATGATACAGTACAAGGATGATGCTGGAATAGAACAGGAAATGCAAGGAATTAAACAACCAATATAGATCCAACCAATCACCGCATCTCAGCTGGCCAAATGCATCCAGAATAGATGCCAAGTGTATGCTATTCAAGTAGGCTATGCAGAAACTAAAAATAAAGGGAACCCGTTAGAACATCTCCCTGTCATAAAGGAGTTCGCAGATGTATTTCCAGAAGAAATTCCTGGATTACCTCCAAAGAGGGATATAGACTTTACCATTGAGTTGATACCAGGAGATGCTCCAGTTTCGCAGGCCCCTTATAGAATGAGTGTACCAGAGTTGACCGAATTGAAAATGCAGCTACAGGAATTGCTGGAGAAGAATTATGTCCGGCCCAGTGTATCTCTGGGGAGCCCCGGTGTTATTCGTAAGAAAGAAGGATGGAACTCTTAGAATGTGTATTGATTATCGGCAGCTAAACAAGCTCACCATTAAAAACAAATACCCTTTACCTCGAATCGATGAGCTTTTCGATCAAGTCAAGGGAGCGACAGTTTTCTCTAAGATTGATCTACGATCTGGATACCATCAGATCAGAATTAAAGATGAATACATCGCAAAAACAACCTTTCAAACCCGGTATGGACACTACGAATTTGTAGTACTACCTTTTGGTTTGACTAATGCACCCGCCACGTTCATGTGTTTAATGAACAATGTATTTAATCAATTTTTAGACAAGTTTGTACTAATCTTTATTGATGATATCTTGATTTATTCTCGCTCCAAGGAGGAGCATGAGAAACATCTTCGGATGGTATTGCAAACATTGTGGGAACATCAATTGTACGCCAAACTCAGCAAATGTGATTTCTATAAAGAATAAATCCAGTACCTAGGACATGTGATCTCAAAGGATGGAATTGCGGTAGATCCTGAGAAAATAAAAACCATACTGGATTGGCCTGTGCCAAAAGATGTGGCAGATATCAGATCTTTCATGGGATTGGTGGGATATTACAGAAGATTTGTGGAAGGCTTTTCAACGGTGGCATATCCCATCACATCCTTGCAAAAGAAAGGGAGGACATTCAGGTGGAGTTTCGAATGTCAACAAAGTTTTGAGAGGCTTAAGCAATTACTCACATCTGCTCCTGTTTTAAGTATAGCTGATCCAAACAAGGACTATGTGGTATGTACTGATGCCAGCGGAGAAGGTGTGGGAGGTGTGTTAATGCAGGAAGGGAAAGTGATCGCCTACGAATCAAGGAAATTAAAGGAACATGAGAAGAAGTATTCTGCCTATGATCTGGAACTAACTGCTGTCATACATTCGCTTAAGATGTGGCGACATTACCTTTTGGGTAGGAGATTTTTGTTACTCACAGATCATCACAGCTTAACAAATTATTTTAGTCAGCCCACACTGAACGCAAGACAAGCTCGTTGGGCAAATTTCCTAAGTGGATTCGACTTTGACATTAAACATCTGAAGGGAAAGGAAAATCGGGTAGCTGATGCGCTAAGTCGAAAAGTACAATGTTTGTATGAAATTACATTCAGTAGATGGGAAAACTCATTGTAGGAAATGATGAAGACAACAACAAGTCAAGATGCTGAATATCAGCAATTGAAGCAGCAAATGCCACTTTCTAGCAAAGGAAATCCACAAGACTATGAGGTTAGCAGTGATGGAATGCTGCTTTATAAAAAGAGGTTGTTCGTACCAAATGACAACAGTCTCAAAAAAGTGATAATGGATGAGTTTCATACCAGTCACTATGCTGGTCATCCTAGATATCAGAAAATGTTGACTGCACTACGGAAGGAATATTACTGGCCGGGAATGAAAAAGCATGTGGCTGAATATTTAGCATGATGTTTGGAGTGTCAACAGATCAAAGCTGAGCATCAGCATCCAGCCGGATTACTGCAGCCCCTACCCATCCCAGAATGGAAGTGGGAGGTTATATCAAAGGACTTTATAACTGGACTGCCTAAAACAAAAAGGAATAATGACTCTATTATGGTAGTAGTTGACAAGTTAAGTAAGGTGGCACATTTCATACCAGTACAATCCACTTACAAGGCAGTGCAAATTGCACATGTTTTCATGCAAAACATATTCAGACTTCATGGACTCCCAAAGACTATCATATCAGATCGAGATGTGAAGTTTACTTCCGCTTTTTGGAGAGCGCTATTTGTGGAATTGGGAACCCAGCTGAATTTCAGCACCACTTACCATCCTCAAACCGATGGGCAGACGGAGAGGGTAAATCAAATAGTGGAAGATATGTTGAGAGCATGTGTCATGCAAAAACCTGCACAATGGGAGGACTACTTACACTTAGTGGAATTCGCTTACAATAATGGATATCATACATCCATTCAGATGTCTCCATTTGAAGTCTTGTATGGATGAAAATGTCGAACGCCCACAAACTGGAGTAGCCCGGAAGACAAATTAAGGTTGGGACCAGAAATGCTCAAGGAAATGGAGGACATGGTCAAAAGGGTAAGGACCAACCTGAAGGCTGCTCAAGATCGACAGAAAAACTTTGCAGATCAGAAAAGAAGGTTCAAGGAATACCAGGTGGGAGACCATGTTTATATCAGAATTCAGGCACGGAAAAGTACGTTGCAATGGAGCAGCTGTGCCAAACTGGCACCCCAATACTTCGGACCTTTTCAGGTCTTAGCAAGGGTTGGGCCAGTAGCATATCAGCTAGCCTTACCAAGCCACATTAGAATTCATAATGTTTTCCATGTGTCCATGCTTAAGAAATATATCTATGACCCTAAGCATGTGATCAAGTGGCAAGATATCAGGGTAAGGATTGTTTTAACTGAACTAATTGAAAATGTATCCATGATAAAAGACTGATATGGTTAATGATTGCAGGAAGAACCGGAAGGAGAAGTTCGGGTCGAGCCGCTGAGCATTCTCGACCGGAGAGAAGTGCAGTTGCGGAAGCGGGTTATTACCCAAATTAAAGTGCAGTGGCAGCACTATGGGCCTGAAGAGGCCACATGGGAGGACAAAGAGCTGTTTCAGAAAGCCTATCCGGGACTGTTTGGAGACACTAGACATCGGGACGATGTCCAATCTTAGGAGGGCGAGATGTGATGACCCCGTAAATGTAATTGTTTAAAAAGTTACTGCAGTAAAAACTGAATGATATTGAGAACTTATTTTCTTTTAAAGAGTAATTTGTTGATTTGATTTATGCATTAAAGCAGTGTTTAAAGAATTACTCAAGAGCATTGAGCTTCCCAAAAGGGAAAACAGTTATTAGAACTGAAAATAACCACCTCCCTTAACTTGAAAGATTTCCAGGAAAAAGGAAGGGGTGAATGGTTTTCCTTTTTTGTGCTGTAGGGATAGACAAAAAGAGAGGAACAGAAAGAAGGAAAAACGGATTGGTGACTAAGTCTGGTAAGGACCAGATAGTCAAGCACACAGTGTTGGCTTACTGAGGATAGTGATCCGGTAAGCAGAAGCTTGGGGGGAGATTCAGGTCTTGTGAGACTGATCTCATGGTTGGGAGGATATCAAGCTTTACACAGATCTAGACAGGAGAATGAGCGAGACTCACCTATCCGAGCAGATCAGGTAAGTATCTGACCCTTATGTTTCCAAGACTGTCTGTGTAAATGGTAAAGGTAGCTGTTACTGTCAGTTTACTATAGCTACAGATAGTAAGTAGAGTATAAGTAATACTATCTAAACAGAAGCAAAAACAGAACGAGAATGAGTATTGGAGAGCTGTAATTACTTAGACCTAAGTGAACATTGTGTGACAATAGACAGGCTGGGCCAGCCTAGATAGTAAACTGTGAACCAAATACATAAAGATTACCGCTATCGGTAAACTAGAAGAATATATTACAGTAATTGTAAACAAGAAGCATATATGTTTCTGCATGTAAGAAATGATATATTTAGAGTGCTGTCGAACTCAGAGGACTAGCAATTTAGGGACTGTCAACTAGTAACTATAAAGAAAGACGAAGACAGAACAGTCTGTAGAAATAATTGATAGCCCGGTTCTGTATTAATTATGGATTCCAAGAAACAGTTATATTTGAAGTGGTGAGGAGTTCATAGCCATACTCCAATTAAACAGATAAGGCTCGAACCTATATGGCTCAAATGAGTGAATACCTTCCTTAACAGCCACTGGATACTAAAGACGAACGTGAATATTATATGACCAAGGACGAACAATATTAAACATTGAAAACTGGAAAATCGATTCAGCTAGCCCATGAGGGTTCTAGCAAGCCGTAGCAACGACATCTTAAACATAGTAATAATTAAAGACCGTGTAGGGAATAGAGTTATAATGCGTGCAACATCCATAAAAGAGACTCAATTCATGTCAAACATCGACAGTCGTCTTCTGAGACAATGTAAACGCCAAATATAGACATCGAAGTACATTCAGAAGTAACAGAACTCGATTACATTGAGTATTGTCGTAATGACGGTATTATTCTATAAGAACTGTGGAAAATAATGCTTAGATAAGCAAAGAAATAAGATACAGTTACATTGACAGTATGTAAACAAGAAAATGAGGAATTCTGAAATAGACAATAACCATTAAACAAGTTACAGCCATAAGGGTTTCCAACCTCGGAAGGTATCGTAGGTCACCCATACATCTATAGGGTTAGATGCAGGTGTGACCGCATGCTGCCAGGGTGCATGAGCAAACCCTAGGTATAAGTACAAACCCTTAACGGGTGCAACCAAACATACATGCGAGTATCCAGATTGAAACCAGCAATCAAATATATGCAACGGAGCAACCATCAAACCTGTGTAATATAAAACAGGCTATATTCAACTCGTATTCGAGGAAAAATTAACAGCATATAAATATATACAGAAGTATGAAAATCCATAAACCGAGATTCGCAGAGGTTCATAGTTCAGTAAACCGAATACTGCCAAACATTTAAACTCACGGCCATAGCCACCAGCATATTTAGGATTATACATCGGTTTAGGTAAATAGATAGAACCTAAAGCTACAGAAGGCAGGATAGTAACCCAGATCTTCATATGAGAGATGATGCCGTAAACATCCCAAGACTACATAGCCGGAACGAGACCAGGTCTTTGTATACCTGCAGCCAACCAGATATGTTCAGGTTGGGGTCTCATCCTTAAGCTAGAGCAAAACCCTCTGACAAACCGAGAGGGATAATGATGTAGCAGTCATAAAAACCAAACCCTGATATCAGTTAAATACCTAGAAGTTCGGTGGCCCTTGATGGCAGGGCTCTTCCAGATCCATCAAAGCAAGAGAAATTGCTCATACCTGGCAAGTAAAAGATCAGGCGTTAATCCGAGTTCATTAAAACACCAAATTGAAAAAAACAAATCCTTAAACTGTGAACATTTACCTGGCTAGGTCCGGACTGAGACTCCATGTGGAGAAATCTTGCTGTAAGAGGGTAAGAACTCGAAGTTGCAGTGGCCTCGGAGCGCAATGGCACAGTAAACCCTTTGTCGTGAGGGCAGAGGAAGCTGATGAACGCGGAGCAAAAGAACAATCGCGAATAAACCGGAAAAAAGATCTGTATATACCCTACCTGCCAGAGGCAGAGACGTGGCGTAGTATTAACCTTTGATCTCTCACAGTTCATGCCCATCGTTGATGAGGGCGATGTAATCAAGGAGGAAGGCGCGGGAAAGCCCAAGTGCCGTGACCATGCCACCGTCACGTGAACCGGACCGGGGAGACTCTACATTGCTGCCAAATGTCCTACGTTGGGATTGCCAGATCCAAAAGTCAACACAGATATGAAACATTAAAATGATAAGGTTGATGATCACAGCCACGTTATCACCGGTCCATAGGTTATGGAAAACTATACCTGCCGCCATAGTGTAATTGCCTTTGGGTTAGGCCGAATACATGGTTGTGGCAGCCAAATTAATGTCCAAATATATTAATTAAAGAATAGTGGAAACCTACGCATAACAAGTGCATAAATATACCTATATGTAACTGTTGTTGATATTTATATTATACCATAAATTTTTTTACATGTGTAGTTATATTCGTATAGTTATGTGACAACAAATGTGTTTGATTTGAGTTATCCATTAAGATATTTAAAGGGTTCATATTTTGTTAATTAATAGAAAATTTAATGCTAATGAAAAGTGAATAAATTACTCAAACTTGTCCACTAATAAATTTTACACAATAGAAAAAATATTGCATAATAAAAAGTAGATGAATGGATCACTCAAACTTGTTTGATATAAATTTTAGACAAGTGTGGAAATGTGTTTTAGTTAACCATTTGTTCATGGTTAGGATAATGAAAAGTGACTGTTTGGCTCAAACTTGTTGACAAATATAAAATTATATTTTACTGAAAAGTGAATCCCTCAAACTCATTCTACATTTATGAATTTTACTTGTTTCGCTCATAGATTGTACGCAATAGGAACTCCTCATTAGTGCAAATGTGTTTGACCATTAGCTCATTTGCTCATACTTAGAATATAAAAAGTTACCTAATAAAGGGTGTGAATTATTTAAATTTGTAAAAACTTTACCATGATGAAAAATAAATGAATAGCTCAAACTTGTGAATATATCCATTTTACATAATATGTTTGAGTTAACCATTTAATCATTTTTAGGGTAGAATTTTACCTTGATGATATTTTACACAGATTAGTATGCAATGTTTGAGTTAAACATTAGCCCATAGTTAGAATAAGTAATTAACCATTACCTCATGATTAGAATAATGAAAAGTGAATGAATCACTCAAACTTGTTAACTAATATATAAGTTTACTAGAATAAAACTAATAAATTCTACACAACAAACACTCATTATTATTGCAAATGTGTTTAACCATTAGCTCATTTGGTCATCACAAAAAGTTTTACCCAATAAAAGGTGTATGAAATGCTCAAACTTGTTAAGTAATAGAAAATTTTACTATGATGAAAAGTAAATGAATTTCTCAAGCTTGTTATCACCCAAGTTTTACACAATAAACTCTAACGAGTGTTGTTGCAAATATTGCAGATGTGTTTTAGTTAACCATTTAATCATTTTTAAGGTAGAGATTTTACCTTGGTGATGAGTGAATGAATAGCTAAAACTTATTAGATAATAAATTTTACAAAGGTCAATATGCAAATGTGTTTCGACCAACAAATCACTCATGGTTAGGATAATGAAAAGATAATGAAAAGAGAATTCATCCGCTTAAACTTATTAACTAGGCTAACTTTTACCCTAATGAAGTATGAATAAATGCCTGAAAGGTTTACACAGTAAACACTAGTCATCATTGCAAATGTGTTTCAGTTACCTTGAATGTATTGCAAATTCCTTTAGTTACCTTCATGATAAGTGAACATGATTCAATGAAAATTCTTCAATGATCAACTTTATATTGTAAATATTGTTAAGTATTGCAAACATGTTTGAGTATGCCTTTACTTGCATTCATGATAAGTGAACATGAGTTAATGAAAAAATTTCAATGATAAACTTTATATGGTAAATATTGTTCAGTGCTGTAAATGTGCTTGAGTTAAGCGTGGGCTCATAGTTAGATATAAAAGCTTACCTTAATGAAAAGTGAATAAATTATTTAGGCTCATTGAGTAATAGAAAAAAATTTCAATATGAAAAGTGAAAAAATCTCTAAACTTGTTTATTGAGTAACTCATGAATTATACACAATAAACACTAGTCAATATTGCAAATGAGTTTAATTAATCATTAAACGAATCACTAATAAACGGTGCATCACTCAAATTAACAAATTTTCCAAAACAAAACTAATCTTTATTTCAAATAAATGTCTTACCCATTATAACCATTCATTCATGGTTATAATAAATATTAGTATATAGTAAAATTGTGTTTAACTAATCATTAATAAAAGTGAATGAATTAGATAATATTATTAGTTAACAAATTTTAAATGAATAATGATCACTAATTAAATAAATATCCCACTTAATGTCAAAGCATAGCAATGACAATTGTTTTTTGCTTTGAGAAAAAGAGAATGAGCAAACATGAGCCAGTTAGGGTTGCTGCAAAAATTGTTCACAAATGACATAAACGTCGCGAGTGACAACTTGCATTAGTTTACGAGGAGAGACCCTACGAAGAGGAGGCAAAGGGGGGGTAATTTTCTAGTCACCATAGATGAGCACAGTCCCAAAGCCCCCAATGTTCCTCAAGGTGTTAGTATATTTGTTAATATCCTTTCTCACACTCACAAGGCACAACCAAAATGAGAGTGAGTTTCCTCTTAGTGTTCCTGGACTCGGGGTGCAACAGTTGGATGGTATTGGTGATTTCGAGGTACAAAAACTCCAAATCTTTGTTAAAACCTTGTGTAGGAAATATCTATGCCTCATGATTTGTGAATGGGAGGTTGTATCTTCACTTACACACAAAATTTATAAGTTGACAAGTATTCCAAAGGGGAGTTTGAGAATACATTATGAGGGGAGGCAATTAAATTTGGAACATACTCTGAGGGATTATGGTATCAAGAAGGATGCCTCTATCTCCCTCATTGTTGGATTGTGAAGAGGTGCAAGAGGAAAAGGGGCATCCTTTGCCTCAAAATACCTCTCATTTAAAGAAGCTCTCAATTTAGGCTCTAGCTCCCAAACCTTGAAGGATCTTGTTGTCCATGCATTTGTGTTTGAACATTCATTAGAAGCACCAGTGCTCTAGATGAATGCACTCTTCACCACGCTAAAGATTCATTTTTATGTTCAACATGTGGTCATCTATCGTTTTAATGGATTTTGGCCCTTAGCTACCACCCTCAAGGATTAGTTTTTTCAAAATTGGATAGACATTAAATCTGATATTTTATTCTAATGGTTATTTCGTAGTCGTCTTCACATATCTTAAATATTGACAGAGGGTCTTTGACCAAGGTCCCTCATTTTGGGGTCATGCAAGACTCTCAATTCAACTATGGTTCCCAGAGTTTAACCTATTATCTATCAAGACTCTTACCACTCTAGTTTGGGTAAGACTACCAAACTTACCCTTCCAATGGATCCAGTCGGATTTCCTTGAAGCTATTGGAAATGTTATTGGACACTTTGTCAAAATAGACAATGAGAGAGTAGCTAATTGGTTCATATAATTTTTCCACATCTGTGTTGAACCAGATTTAAGTGCATGTCTCTCAGATAAAACTATCCTAAAATTTGTTGGCAAGTAACTACAACATCCTCTAGACTATGAAAACACAACTTTTAGATGCAGATCTTGTCAGCATCCTGGGAATTTTCAGAGTGCATACCCTAAAGGGGTGTCATGACCCCCAAGCCGCAAAAACCCAATTGTGGATGGCGTGATAAAAAGGCAACTTCAAACATTAAGGATGCAACAAGTAATAAGAAAGATAACCTTTAGTAGGAAAATACTTCTCATAATTCTTCAACCTCACAAGATCCTATGTAGCCCATGGTCAATACACCTTCGCCCTAAATGGAAAAAAATCCTCTCGCTATGGAGAAGGAAAGTTCAGTAACATTAATTATGGCTACAACTAGTGGGAAGAAATGACCTCATGACTCTGATCATTCAAATAGTGATAGCGATGTCCAACACTCTAAAGAGGCAGTAGTGATGGAGCTTTCTCTCAAAAATGACAATATGCTATTATCCTCAGTCGTAACTAATAAATTTGTAGGATGGGTAGATGTTTGTGGGAGAAAGGGGAAAAAAGAAAAACCCTATAACACCTCTTTTGTTTGATATCAAAATTATTCTTTTCGCATATGTTTACAATTTGAAAAGGTTCTTAGTATGCTTAGTATGTCATACATGGTTGGAAGCATGACCTTCTATGTGGGTTCCTTTGGTCTCTTGTGAACTATATCTATTCAATGCAATCCTTTTTGTTATTAATAGAAAAAATGGTATCAATTTACAAAAAAGAGCATTGCAATGACCATCATTATTTCAAAAAAAACATATTACCTCATAAAAATCATAATAACATTTAAATATTACTATGTTGAATTTATAATTTTCATTATACTTGAAATTGAGAAAAAAAAATCAACGTTTTATGCTATAAAACATCTAAAATGATAGTTATTTGAAAGTTGTGCCTTTATTATTTTTAAATAATATAACAATATGAGTCACTTGTTCTAATCCACATCTTCAACGGGTTTTATAGTTACAAGGTAATTTTTTTCTTCTATCATGAGTTATGTTTCAAAATTGTCAACGTGTGAGTTCTTTCCATGCAAATGTATTTTCTAGTTTAGTTAAATAGATTAAAAACATGTGTATCTTTAATATCTTGTAATTAAGGCTTCTCAAAAGTTATAGGTTTCAGTTTTGTTAACCTTTATAAAGCTATGAAAATCAAAGAACCAAGGGTTGGTTTTTCTTAAAAATAAATTGCTTATTGTGTATGCTTGACTTTTAAGATTAATGAAATTTCCAGGACAAAAGTGTCTTAAGCTTGCATATGAGAGATTCCTCTTATGATGTTTACCAGCTAGTTTCTTAGTTCTATTGCATTCTTTTGTGAATTTCATGGAATGTTGTCTTCATATTTGATCAAAATTTGAATAATTTCATAGAATTCATCTGCATTCAGATTCTCTACCATTCTGAGTTTCAAATATTTCATTTTAGCACATAATTCACTGGTATGTTTTCTGTAATGGTTTGTTATATATTTTTATCTACCATTTGGATAAATTTAGGTCGAAGTAAACATTGTCTTTATGTCTCTAATCTCTACCTATTTACCCACTAGTTCTTGTAAACTTTTCATTAAGATTAACCTGTGACTCCATGTCCAATGGTCCTTTTCCTTAATCCCCAACCAAGTTTGTTTGAAATTTTTACATTAGATTTGGCAACTGAGCATATGAATGACCTATTACTTAGTGACCTTGAGTAATTGAGTCAAAGAGATATCCTTGTATGGATTGGAAGGGTCATTTTCCAATCTTAAAGTCTGGTCTGAGGTTATATTGGTAATTTTCTCCTTCATCTAAGAAAATTACATAGTGGTAACATGTTGTATGTACATATATAAATATGGAAATTATATGATGTTGAACTAATATGATGATACCAATCATTAAATTATTTCATACAAGTGAAAAAGAAATAAATTTGAAATGCACGGATGACAGTAACTTGAAACTGATATCTAAACTTACTAACTTTCTTTTGATAATTGCATTATTATTATCTTATGCTTTGTCTTGATTTGTCTATCTTACAATTGTATTCTAAAAGTTCATCCTTTCTTAGGTAAACATGTTAGAGTTGGTAATATTTTTTGTAGCATTTAAATCCTTGGTCCCTCTTTCATTTTTTAAATTACCAAGTACCAATGATACTAATTCATAATAAATAGGCCATGCTCTAACTTCCAATTTTCACTTTTATTTACCACTTTTACTAGGATTTTAATTCTCCAATTTACCAGGTGAAATTCATCTTCATTTGTCTCTAAGTAACACAAAAAGGAAGTATATGACTAGAGAAATCATTGCTCCCAAGTCTAGATATATGGGATGCCTTTTATGATATGATTATAGAAGCAATGTTTGTTTTTGGGTTGACCTTGAGTAGTGCAATGAAGCTTACCCTTTATGTCTACACTTTTGCACATACTTTAGTTCCTCACATGATTTTGTTCTTCAAATTTTAGTTTCGCACATATTTGTTCTACAAACTTTATATGTGCACAATTTAGCTAGAGTGATAATTTCCAATACGATTATAGATCCAATATTTGCCTTTGGGATCACCTTGTGCAGAGCAGTGGAACTTACCATTTTATGTCCAGACTTTCACACATACCTTAGTTTTGCACATGTCTTTGTTCCACACAGATTCTAGTTATGTACATTTTTGTTTTATATAGACTTTAAGTGTGTACATTTAGCTATAGTGAAAGTATAGTATTGTATGCTAGAGATTTATGCACTCTTAGGTAATTGTGTTAGAATTTTTAATATCTTTTGCATTAGACTTGGTAAGATATCTAGATCGAAGTCTAGATATCTAGGTCATTTTTGCAATATGATTATGTATTCAATATTTCCTTTGGGTCTCACCTTGTCTGAATTAGCAGAGTTTATTGTTTTGTCTCCACACCAGCGCATAGATTTTAGTTTCATATGTGTTTATTACACACATATTTTATTTCTGCACATGCTTGTTCTTAACTCTCCAATTTACTAGGTGAAGATCATCTTCATTTCTCTCAACATAAGGTAGAAAGGAATTCTCTAACTAGAGAAATATTTACACACAAGTCTAGATATTTGGTCTACGATTTTCAATATTTACTTTTGGGCTAATCCCGTGTGAAGCAATGGAACTTACCCTTTTATTTCTACACTTATGCACATACTTCAATTCCGTAAATCTCTTTGTTCCACACATATTTCATCTCTACATGTAATTGTTCCGTAGAGAGTTTAACTAATGGCGGTAACTTGAAACTACTATCTAAAGCTATTACCATTTTTTTCCATTATTGCATCATTTTATTTTATGTTTTTCTAAAGCAAGTGTGGATCCTTCTATTTCATTAAACCAAAAAAATATTGTACAATTTTACAAGCGTGGAGCTTAAGACATCCAGTTCAAAACCTTATAGCCTTACAAAGAAAACCCGAACCCAAGGAAAATGAACAAAAAAGTAACCTGGCTTCCGGAAAGCCCATGAACTTTCCCGCTCACCGCTTTCGGAAAAGCAAAAATCATCTAAGCCGTCCAAAAAAAAGCACTGAGATCGATGGCCAAGGAAGAAAATTCTCAGTCAAAAAGACCAAAGAATAAAGGTCCGACCCCCCAAGTTGCAAGATCAAACTCAACCATTGATCTCAATTTACTAAATCCAACAGATGATATTGATATTGCTCCGGACAAGGAGGATTGACGTTAGTGAGCATGGAAGAGCAGTTTTTGGAACCCTCTCCCTGCCACGTGTTAGAGGTTGAGTGGCATCATTGCAAAATCTCCAAAAAAGCTTCCCAAAAGAAAGCGTTGTGATCAGCCCGAAACCGCCTGGGGGGCAGTATTCCATGCCGAGACCTCGAATTCTTAAAAATCTGGCCCCCAGAAAAAACAGGGCTCTTCCTGTGCATGTGGATCTCCCTTGCCTGAACCTGGAACCTAGAAAAGAAGAGAAGCTTGACATTTAACAAAGATCAGAGGGACTCGTTTCGTTGGGATACTCGCAAAATTTCCGGTGACCTCCCTCCAGCAAACCCCAACTTAAGAATTTCCCCATCAAACTGAAAAGAATGATGGCAGTGGAGGAAGTCAATAAACAAAAGAGCCTAAAGTTTAATCTCCAAACTACAACCGTTGATTTGTCACCTCCGAATCCCACAGCTAAGAATGATATCATACGGGCCAAGATGGAGGAAAGATAATGTGTGGTCAAGGGTGGTTTTCAAACCCATTCTCTACCACATGTCGCAGGATGTATGTGATCGCTACGAAAACTCTAAAACCATTACCACCCTGAAGGCAGTGCGAATAGTTGGGAACTGTCTGGAAGGTGGTTTTGCACACTGGACCCCGCATACTAAGACCGCTAGCTCCCAAAAGGAATGGATCCACTTGCAAACACATATCCTCTTCGTTCTGGTTGGGATAATTAATTCGAGAGAGTGATTCCACGAGCAACAATGTGGGGAAAAATTAAAGATCAAAAACCCTCTAGCTCTTGCATCTAGGCTGCCCGACAGGGTGCCCTTCTTATCAACCCCAATTTCCCACAAAGACACTACAACCGGGGGACTATCAGATCGAGCTATTATCCCTTGTTTTGAGTCTAAACACATCCCTGTCCTCTTCTGCCTGTGCATCACAAATAGCACTCAGTTTTCTTGGACTTAAATCCTACCACTTTATCGACATATTATTCTCTGTGCAGCTAACTCCTTGGTTGGCCAAAAGATCTACCAGCTTATTTGGCTTTCTGCGAACATGGTGGAAACTAATAGTGTGCAGGCCCTAAAGATGGCTCTGAATTCCTTGAAACACCCGATTAAGCTTCCGATGCTTAGAGACTTTATCCGGGGCAGTTCCATTATGGATTTTTTGCACTGTTTTGATAACTAGCTCTGAATCTGCCTCTATCATGACATTTAGACAGTTGCTCTGCTTCAGCGAATCTAGGCATTGTTCCATGGCCATTAGTTCCACCATGTTATTGGTGGTTGTACCTAGGTAGCAATGAAAAATGGAAATGATACTTCCCTCTGCATTTCTGAGGACCCCTCCATACCCTGTAGTTCCCAGGTTCCCTTTTGAAGCCCCATCAATGTTGTACTTTAAATAGCCCTCTGGAGGAGGATGCCAAAAATCCTTCGCCGCATCCGACAAAATGGGCTTCCTATCAAGGCCAAGGAGAGAGCCCATTCAACCCCAGCTGCTTGAGAACATTTAAATCTGCATCTGAGGGGGGGTTTTTAGGGAGGAAGTGTACAGTAGTTTTCACTATCTCCTTGAGCTATTTCAGGATTATCTCCAGCAGGTGCTGGGGGGTTTTATTTCCTCCTTAAAAATTCTTTTGTTTCTCTCTTTCCATACATTCCATATGATGAAGCTAGGTGTGAGAGCCTACGCATAGTTAAGAATTTCATTCTCTGAGAAATTTTTCCTCCATATGCTGAGGGTGTTAATGATGCACCCTCTGTCTCTATCAGATTGCTGAAAAATAGTAGCAAAAAAATCCCACAACCAGGATGTCACGATGCAGTTGTTGAGTAAATGTTTTGTAGTTTATTCTTGAGATTCACAGAGCGGGCACCTGGAAGGCCCTTGAAACCTTCTTTTCCTAATGTTATCCCAAGTGAGGATTTTTTTGTGGTACACAACCCACATGAAGAGTTTGATTTTCATCCACCCTTGATGCCTCCACAGATTTTGCCATATTTTGTCTGGACTCCAGGGATCCAATTCAAGAAGAATGCTTTAGCTTCCTTAAGAATGAAGGTACCCTCGCTGTTATTCCCCCATCTCAGTGGGTCTTGTCCCTCTGCCACTAAGATCTTCCTTTTATCTAGTATTTTCCTGAGCTCCTCTGCTTTGGTTTTCAGGAGATTGTTATTTCTGCATTCTAGGTTTCTCCATGTTCTCCACTTATTCGTAGGATGAGAATGTGTCCAGAAATCCTTAACCTTTATTAACCCTTAGGAATCTGACTCTTGTTTAAGCTCAGAAAATTCTTCTATAGCCATAATTGGTTCTTGCTGCCACTTATCTTCCCAAAAAAGAGCAAGATTTCCATCTCTAATTTCCCAGAAGCTATTCTCTTGTACTAGTCTTCTATTCTCCCAGGCTTTGTTCCAAATATAAGAACCTTTATATTTCCTGTCATTCTTATAAGATTACCATTCTTCCAGGAGCTGGCATATTTTTCTTTCCAAATATTTTCCCATGGGGTCTCTAGATGCTGGACCCACTGCCACCAAAGTTTGGCCCCTAAAGTCTTACTGTGAATCTCCTGATCATCCAATCTAAGACCTCCATGGTTCTTGGCCTTGCAAATTTTATCCCAAGACACCAAGGCCCATTTTCTCTTAGACTCCTTCTTACACTAAAGGAAGTTTCTTTGAATATTTCTCAATTGCTGAAGGACCCCTTTTGGAGCAGGGAGGGCTAATAACATGAAAATAGTGATTGCTTGAAGCACTGCTTTTGTAAGAACTAACCTTCCAGCAAGGTTTAAAGATCTAATGGTCCATTTATTTACTTTTTCCTGCAACTTTTTGATCAAAGGTTCCCATATACTTTTGAGCAAAGGTTTTGTAGTTAGAGGGATTCCTAAATATTTTGAAGGAAGGCAATCCCTTTGAAAGCCAAGAATTCTGGAGATATTTTTCTGAATAGCAATATTGGTATTGAAGAAGAAGATTTTAGATTTGGATATATTAACTTCCATACCTGAAACCGAGGCAAAAAGCCTCAAAATATTTTTGTAGTTTGAAGCTTCTTAGACTGTGGGGATCCCCTGCAGCATGGTGTCATCTACAAACTGTTGGTGAGTCAGGGGCTGACCATTGTCAGTAAGTTGTAGACCTTGGATCTTTCCTACTGATTTCACCTACTTTGCTGCTCTCCCAAGTCCTTCCATCATAATGATAAAAATAAAGGGGGAGAGCGGGTTGCCCTGTCTGAGGCCTCTAGAGGGACTAAAAATCTCTGAGGGCGAGCCATTGACCAAAATAGAAAAACTGGTGGAGATCACTAGTGCCATAACCCATCTAACCCAGCTGTTATCAAATCTAAAAGCAATCAACATTTTCTTAAGGTAGACCTAATTTACCTTATCATAAGTGTTACACAAAAATATCATCACCTTGATTATTTGCAGTCAGTATGGGTCTATCATCACTTGTACTGTCCTCCTAAGCAAGTCTCAGACCTCAGCTCTTCAAA
>APFE031734808.1:418056-428095 GCA_000404065.3 Pinus taeda | reverse complement strand
TCACATACCTTTTTGGCTTCATTGGGGAGTGAGTGAAGCTTTTCAAAGTAGAGGAGACTTCTTGTTGGACCCTGGGAGGAGCTTGTACAGCTTCAAGGCAAACGTTATAAAGTTCTTCTTCTTTCGAATTAATACAATTAGACTCATTTTTCTCAACAAGTATCTTATGCTATTTGTTTCATGGACTCCTTGACTTTCATGTTAAATATGTTTTATGATATTGGCTTTTCAGGTGCTATTTAATTTGTTTGCCTTGTCTGTGTTTGCAAGTTCGTGACAAAGGAACTCATTTGGATCAAAGGAGCGAAGGCATCCCCAAACTTGCGTTGGACATAAGGTAGGCCTTGAACACACTTGTTTGCCATTATTTATAAAAGCACATTTAGAGAAAGATAGTGTCTGGTTGGTTTGCTTGTCATTAGGTCTTCTTTAGATTCTAGGAGGGTCTATCTTGTCCGCAAGATCGACTCATTCTGCGTGACAATAAGCTTTGGCAATATCTAATTGCATGATCATACCTGCCTGCATCTTGCTAGTTAAAGAGTGCACTGCCTCATGCGCTTGTATGATATTATCCAGAATTTGTTTGCCTTCCACATAACCTGATTACTCTCCAGAAACTAGGACCGGAAGCAAAGATTTGAGTCTGTTAGCCACAACCTTGGATATGATCTTATAGATAACGTTGCATAGGGCTATGGGTCTGTATTCATCCGGAGTTTGAGAAATTTCTTGTTTGGGGATCAGGGCGATGAAGGAAGTGTTGAGGGCCTTTAGAATGGTTTTGTTAGATCTAGAATCATCCACAACCTTTAAAATGTCCTGCTTTACAATATTCCAGCAAGCTTTGCAAAAGTCCACATTGAACCTATCTGGGCCTGGAGCTTTGCCATTCTGCATGTCTTTGAGGACATCACTTAGTTCCCCTTCTGTTACTGGTTTGTTCAGGTTGAAGTTGTCCTCTCTAGATACCAGTTTCGGTACATTAGTGGTTATTTCCCTGATAGCTTGCTCTCTTTCTGAATTGTTCTCCTATGTTATACCTTGGAAGTGGTGAGCTAACACATCTTCTATCACTTTATGGGAGTTCTGTAGTTCTCCTTCTTCATTCTTGATCGAAGAGATGCTATTTTGAGTTTTATTGGCCATGGTGGTTCTGTGGAAAAACTTAGTGTTACGTTCTCCTTCTTTTAGCCATTAAACTCTGGAATTTTGTCTCCAAAATATTTCCTCTTGTCTACATAGATTATCCCATTCTTGATGAAGTTTATCTGCTTACTTGCTGAAGTCTTTATCAAAGCCTTCCTTGATTAGAGCTTGGTTGAGAACCAACATTTTCTTTTCAACTACTTTCTTCTCGTCAAAAATGTTACCAAAGTCCTTCTTGTTCCATTCTTTAAGCTTGGATTTGATCTGCTTTAGTCTTTTGTGAAGAAGATACATACTGGTCCCCTAAATTTGTAAGTCCTCTGACCACCATCTCACAATGTTGCTTATGAAGTCTGGGTGAGATAACCAAATATTCTCAAATCTGAAGGGTTTGTTTCCGGGAGTGCTTATACCTTTGATTTCCAGTTGAATTGGCCAATGGTTTGAGCCTCCAAAGGGCAGAACTCATGTCGTGACCTCTTTACCATTCAACATAAGATTCTCAGAGATCAAGAATCTATCTAGCTTTGAGGCAACAAGGGCATCTCCTCCCCTCCTGTTATTCCAAGTCAATAGACCAATATTCCAATTAGTATCAACCAAATTTATGTTATTAGAAAAGGTTTGGAAAGCAATGGAGTCTTTTCTTAGAGCTCTTGTACCTTCCTTTTTCTTTGAAATGGATTTAATCATGTTGAAATCCCCTCCCATGATCCAGGGTTTGTCTAAGTGTCTATTCTTGAGATCTACCAGGGTGTCCAGAAACTTAAGTTTGTCATCTAATTTCTGTGGACCATAAACATTTGTGACCAGAAAGGTGTCCCTTTCTCCTACCAGTTGAATGACAACTGATAAGTAATTTCTAGAAGCCTTAGCATCCAGAATGGCTATTTTGTGGGGATTCCATAGGGTGAGTATACCCCCTGCTGTATTCTCTGCTTTAGCTTTTAGGAATTCATAGCTGCTAAGCCATTTGCTATGGATTTGTCTTACTTCTTCAATAGAACATTTCGTTTCTTAGATGAACATTATATCCGACATTTCTTGTTTCATTATTTTACTAAGCATCCTCTACTTTTTCTTACTTCCTAGACCTCTAATATTCCAATATTTCAACTTCATTATGAAAGATTGGTAAAGGAGTAGCTAGCTAAGTCTTTCATCTTACCTGAATTGATCATCAGCTTTCCACACTCCATCAAGAGTTCATTTTACTTTTTCTTACCTCTTTTCTTGCCTGGGTTTCTATTGACTAGTCCCAGTGTATTTTTCATCGTTTTCATTCCTCTACTATCCTGTTTGTCTATGTTGTTACATCACTCTAGCTCCCATGTTTGCGATCTCCATAGAAACAACTGTTGTATTCTGTTGAGTTCTTCTTGAGGTAGCGAATCCACTCCCCCCATGGTGCCCTATCTCAAGAAGCCTTCTATGTCTAGGTTTTCTTTGTCAATAATTTCTAGTAGTTCATGGTCCTCTGGGTCCATGTCATTTTGGGTCGTTTCCTGATCCATTTCTTATTCCACATCACTCATAGTGGCTTCTTTCTGATACTCATCATTTTGTGTTTGTGCTGGGTTTTTTCCTTCCTCCTTTTCTGCAGAACTCCCTTCCATTGCTTGTTCTTCTTTAGTATTCTCTTCCTCTTCCTGAAGCACCTGGAAACTATTTTGCCTAAACTATTGTTCTTCTTGTTACGGATTCTTCGAACCTCTCTTACTTCCTTTACTTCGGTTAACCACTTTCTGAAAGCTATCTGATTCTTTCACTGTATTGCTTCTACTTTTGTTTATTTCCTTGTTGAGCGGACAGTCTCTAAAAAGATGTCCATGTTCATGGCATTTGCGACATCTGAATGGAATGTGTTCATAATCTACTGTTTGTACCCATTCTTCATCAAAAACTTCCAAGACTATCTCCTCCAGTAGAGCTCCTGATATGTCCATTTCCACACAAATTCTGGCAAAGGAAGTATGTTTTCCCCTTCTAGTGGCTTCAGAGGCTTTAACATAGTGCCCTAATTTATTGCCTATGGCTGCTAATGATTCATTTTGACGGTAATCAAGAGGTAGAGAGTAGAGTCTTACCCAAACTAGAACTGAAGTAAAAGTCTCCTTTTCTGGGACAAAGTTCATAACCCAAGGTCTCATATAGAGTCCTACAACAACATAGAAGTGGGGCCCTCCTTAAAATATTTTGTCTTTGTCTTCAATATTTGTGAACACCACCATAAAGAAACCCTTAGACCCAAGGTGAAGATCTATGCTTCCTTTAGGTTTCCAGTGGTATCTAATCCATGATTGTAGAGCTTTTTCAGTGGGCCATAGTCCCATAAACTTACAGATGATGGCATATGTCCCCATGTGTTCCCTGTATGCCTGTAACTCTAGATTATTTAAAATCAGCCTGGGAGTTATATCTGTTTTGGGTTTGTAGGGTCCCTTATGTTTCTTGTCTTTAGTTTCCTATTTTTTGTCTTCTACCTCCTTGTCTTTTGTGTGATCTTGATCCTTTTCTGTGGGTTCTTCTGTTCCCCCTTCCGTTCTCTCTTTTCCTTCCACTCCTGTTTCCCTAACATCTTCTAGAAGATTTTTCCCCCTGCTGGCCAGAGGCTCCTTGTAGGAGGGAGTGAAGCGCCCTCCTCGTCCACCCTTCATAGGTATTCTGAAAACCCCTATGCACGTTGAACTCTGAATGCTCTTCCCTGCTCCTGCGCGCTCCCCCTCTCCCCTGGCAGTTATTGTTTTATCAGTGGCATATAGGTTCATTATTGCATCATTTTATTACTTCAAAGAGAAATAATCATTTAAGAGTTTTTATTCATTTATTTATGAAAAATTTATTATTTATGATTTACATGCAAGTGTAGGTACTTTGTGTTCTGTATTTATCTTCCATGCATTAAAGTAGCTTCATTTCTCTCCATGTAATGAAAGAAGATATTTTGTGACCATAGAAATAATTATATTAAAGTCTAAATCTTTGGGTTTATTTCGCAACACAATTATAAATTAAATATTTTATTTTGGGCCCTCTTTGTGTGGATCAGTAAAACGTACCATTATATGTGTACTCCCACACATGCCTTTATTCTGCAGAGACTTTAGCTAGAGTCATAATTCTTCTTGGTTCGACAATCTAGATATCTCAGCTGCAATTTATAATATTTGATTTTGTGCTCATCATGTGCAGAGAAAAGAAACTTAACCATTTATGTTCACACTTTCACACATACTTCAGTTCCACAAATGTCTTTATTCCACACATATTTCAATTTGACACGTATTTGTTTGTAATTATGCACAAAGTTTGGCTAGAGTGAGTGTAATATTGTGCACTAGAGATTCATGCATTCTTTGGTAATTGTGTTAGACTTGGTAGTCACATTGTTTCCTTCAATGTAGTCAAATTATTCTTCATAGAGGAAAACAACCCCAAATCAAGAGAGGTAATTGACTCCATATTTTTAACAAATATGCCTAGCATAGTCATTGAACAAGCAATGATATCAACCACTCAAGAACTAGAGAAACACGAACAGTAGGAAAAATACCATTATTTTATTTTATTTTATGTTTCAAGTTATATCATATTTTGCTGGTTTTTTTTTGTTCTTTTTTTACTCAGTTTAGATGTGTTTATTAGTTTGTATGTTTCAAGTTACATGTAAACGGATTTCTTAAGTCACTAGTATCACGATGAAGGTGAAGCTGATGGTGATGGAGTTAGGGTTTGAAACCCTATAAAAGTATGCCAGAGATCAGTATACGGTGCAACATGGATATTGGGATGCATGGTGATAAGATTCATTCAGTGATGGACATGTGGATTATACCTGTCACCAGGGTTAGGTGCATTGGGTATGACGTCGATGGAAAACAAAATATTAGGGTGAAGGAAGGATGGAAAAGGTTTTTATTGTTCAAGTTAATCATTTTGGTTTTAGCTTTCAGCGGCATGCGCCCGCGGAAGGAACTAATAGCTATCACAATCTATGGAGGTCACAAGCAGTGGACAGGGGAGGAGACAATGGTCAACCAATGGGATTCTTTTGATTTGGACCCTGAGCCTGGCGACATTGTGTCGGTGTGGGGTTTGGATGTCACGGAGTAGAATATTGAGAAGTTCATTCATCTAGGTGGGCTTCTAGCTAAGAAGTGGAGAGGTATGGGGGAGGGATGGAGCCAAGGAAGAGTTTTATGTTTTTTGGAGGAAAAGGTATACAGTTCCAAAGAATAGGCATAGGGAACTGACAAGAAACTAGAGAGGAGGCAAGAACTAGAGCACATATCAGTAGTTTGTGTAGCAGAGGTGGTAGATGGAAAACATGTAAGTGCTGAAAACCCCTACTTTTCAAAACCTCGTGGCTTATTTTCGAGCGAGCTGGAAGATGTAGTTATCAGTTATGGGTACAAGGGTAAGGAGGGTTTGAAATCCTTCTTAATAGAGGACTTGGGGCACTCAGAAGAAATAAAAGGGAAAAGGTTGGATAGTATGGCTTCATGCAATACTCCATTGAAATAAAGGACCGGAGAAGTCTTAAGCCAGAAAGAAAACCCTATCCTGGAAGGTTTTGTAGAAGAATGCTTGGCCGAGGTTTTAGGGGTCTTACTAGAGGGTTGTGAGAAGGGACAAGGGGAACACAGAGAGAAGTTCAGAGGGGATTTGACCTCTTATCTCTTGGTAGTGCCGAGAGTGTTCAACCAAACTTCCTTTCGATAGGTGGTAGGGGATTTCTCTCTCTATATGGGAGAGGCGGGACTATCAGCGAAAGGCGAAGTAATAATCTGTCAAAGAAACTGGACGAAGAGGCAGTTTGAGCCACTCTTTGTAGAAGGCATCAATACAAAGGAGATCATAATAGAGGTAGGGGAAGGGGGGAGGAACAAGACTGAAGGGGAGAAGAAGAAGAAAGGTAAGCTAATAAAGAAAAAGGAGGTAAGCCCAAACCTTGTGCTTGGTGTTGATATTGAGATAGATGAAGCAATGGAAGCGACAGAGGACATTTTGGTCAGGAGAGCCAAAGGAAAAAAGTATTCAGAAAATTATATCACAGAATGGGCATCTAAGGTATGGAAGGAGGCACCAAATCAACAGTTTGAGGTATCCACTCTAGAAAGCAGCTCCTTTATGGTAAAATTTAGCAAAGGTGAAGCCCCTGAATTGGTTCTAAATAAAAATTGTTGTTTCAACAAAGCCCCCATTATATTTAAGAGATGGAATCCTTCGTTTGATGCCCAGAGGGAGAAGATGGTGGAGACCCTAGTCTGGGTTCAACTTCCAAGAATTCATCATCCTTTCTAGATGGAGATGGTGTTCAAAGATATTGGGAACACACTGGGACAATTTGTGGAAGTAGATATGTCCTTTCGATAAACAATAGATAAGGGTTTAGCACAATTTCTGGTCATTTTAAACCTGAACGAAGGTCTGATAGAGGAAATACATCTAAAATACAAGGATTTAGCATTCACCCAAATGATAGATTATGATCAACTTCCTTTCCACTGTCATAGATGCCACAAATATGGGCATCTTGCTAGAGAGAGCCCATTGGGATTTAAAAGGAGAAGAAGGCATAGAGGAGATCTAGGTATGGCAGATCAGACTCAGAGAGAAGAGAAGGAAAAGGTTCAAGCAGAGGAATTGGGGGATAGGAAGGAAGAGGATTAGATGCAGATGAAATCTGAAGATATGAAGGATATACAGATGGAGGAGGTGGTAGAATAGGAGGAGTAGCCTGGGGAGATTGTTTGGGTAGAGACAATGGAGAAACTATTTCTGCACCCCAAATGGAGGGTATTATTCTTAAACCTACCCATTCTATTCATAATTCCTTGTTATCTCTGCTCAATTTGATCCCAAGGCCTGGTCCTTCCATGCCTATTATTATGGAGAATTGGCATGTTGAATCTATAAATGAGGTTCTGGATAGTTTATTATTACACTCTCCCTGAGATACACCTGAACCAATCCCTAGCCTTGGGCACTGTGAATGCCCACTCTAAAGGAAAACTTATAGTGAAACCACATTATAACCTTCGGCCTCAAAAGAATAAGGTCATTCCTTGGGAAGCAATGGGTGGGTTGGGTGTCCAATCGATCTCGGTGGGTCCTCGAAAGACAAGAGGAAGGAAATCCAAACTATCCAAGGCACAATTAAGAGAAAAAAATTATATAGCAGACGAGAAACAATTGTCACTTTGAGGGGTGCTTAGAGAAGCGTAAACCCCAGCCCAAGTGACCTTATAATTGTGTTGTCCTTTAATTGTCAAGGTTTTTCTAGTGCCTCAAAAAAAATAGCATTGAATGCTTTGATAAAATAATATTGTCCTGATGTGTTAATGCTCCAAGAAAATCTTGGGGCAGGAGAGGGTATAAGTCTGGCTTTGAACAAAATGTTTCTAGGGTGGACCTTCTTATTCATGGATGCCAAAGGAAGATCTGGGGGTTTGGCGTTGGGAGTCAAAGAAGGAAGACTGAAGCTATTAAAACCACATTATCCAAATTTAAACAGGAACACAACAATTTATAGATATAACCATACATATAGAGATGCAGCATAAATAATACTTCACTTCATTATTGTAATATACTGAAATATGCTTACAAACATAAGTGGAAATAAACTAGCTAGGGTGATGGTAGCTTATCTCTGAGAAGAGATGTGGCAGTTACATGCCTTTGAAATATGTTACAATGAGGCTTGAAGGCCTATTTATTGTTGAGAGACAATGGAAAACCCTAAACATCCAAAAACCTAACCCTAAAAGATGAAATGCCAAACTGTGGGCCTGTTTGGGTAAATTGGTACATCAACTTCTCGTAGTCATAGCTTTGACATATGAACTCTGTTTGATGCACAAAATATCTCATTAGAAAGATCTATCCAAGAACTACAACTTTGGGAAGAAAAACATTAGTACATGGACCCATGTTGCTCCCAGGTTTCCCAAAAAACGTCGTTTAGGGCCTCAAAATGGCTCCGGAAGTTTAGGACCCAAAAAACTGCTAAAAATAGTAAACTGTGCTACAATTAAGGAAATTGAAAAACTAAAAGAAACAATGGTCAGGGTTTAAGTGGACTTGGTGGGTGACCACCAATATCCACTTGGATCATTCCTCCCCCCTTAGGAAGAAATGGTCCTCATTGCGTTTAGTTCCTCCATGAGATGAGGAAACTTTGCTAAACTTGGTCCCTAGTGAGCCACTTGCCTTGGTGAAGGAGTTGGCCTACTTTGACAACTCAATACAATTGGATGTTCTGTTGGTGTGTGTGCTTGATCTGTGTGTCCATGATCTAATCAGTTGCAGCTTGTTCCATGCAATCTAGATTTAACTATGTGGGTGTGAGTTGTTCGACAATGTTGGATGTGTTTAGTAATGGTGGAAAGTATGGCTGAAGGGAGTCCACATTGAACACTGGGTGTAGGCCAAGGAATGGGGGAATGTTGAGATCAAATGCATTGTCTCCCATAGCCTTGGTAATGGTGTAAGGACAATACTGGAGTGGTTTGAGTTTCCGATAAGCACCGATAAAGTGTTCCTTTTGCAAATGCAACCATTCTTTGTCACCCACCTGAAACTTGTGTGGCACCCGATGTTGATCATGTTGTTGCTTGTACTTGGCATTTGATTTCTTCAGAATGTCGTGGACCTGCTGGTGAATATGTTGGATGTGCTCAATGAAGTTGTTTGTCTTATCTTTTTCGGACTGGACATGAGCCGAATCTGCATGAGTAGCTGCAAATGGCATGGCCACATCAATGCAACATAGTGGTTGGAATCCCAATCCAACCTGAAAAGGGTTGTGGCCAATCGAGCTGTGGATAGCCTAGTTGTAGCTGTGCTGAACATAGGGGAGGTTCTCATCCCATATGCATGGATGCTTTGAGTTGTACATTCGTAGAATGTGTACGATCATCATGTTGACAATCTTTGTCTGCCCATCAGTTTGAGGAACCTGTTGTCTCGATCTGAGATGATAGACTATGGGATCCCAAAGTGTACCCACACTTGTTCAAAGAGGAGTTTAGCAGTGGATTTTGTTGTGATATTCTTCTTGCAAGTTGTCATAATGGCCATCTTCAAGAACCTCTTGACGATCATAAAAACACAGTCATTTCCATGCTTAGCAAAAGGAAGGCCCGACATGTAATCCATGGAGATGAATTCCCAAGGTCGACTATGGGTAGGTAGCAGGGTATAGAGGCCTTGGAAATGGCACAAGCAGTGCATGATCTTATGTACTTCCCAACATCATGTTAAAGATTTGGTCAATAGAAATAATTCTGTAGTACTGCCACCATTTTCTCAACCCTGAAATGCTAGAAGCCCGACTATAGTGTGCTTCCCAAATCATCTTGACACGCTCACTTGAAGGAACACAAAGGTGACCCAGGTGGCATAGCAGGACATCTTGGAGGTGAAAATCTAGAACATGCTGACCCTCTAAGAGTGTCTAGTATGTGTGGCCAAATTTTGGGTCTCTTTTGTAGAAAAGTGGCCAATCAGAAGTCTTGTGCATACAAGCGTTGAGCACGGTGGTTAATGCCATGATTGGTGGTTGACTGAGGCAATCTGCAACATTATTGGTGCTACTATTCTTATACTTGATATTCGAATGGAACTGTTGCAGGTATTTGGACCACTTCTGATGGCGATCATTTTGTAATTTCCCTTCAGTTTGTATGAACAGAAAGGGTTGGTGGTATGTGTGGATGATCGTTTCCTTCCCCAAAATTTAATGTGTTATGAAACCAACTCACAAAAAGATAGAAAAGGTAGTTGAACGCCTTAGAATTCAGCCTCTTCGAGGGGGCAACCTCCTTTACATTACACAAATGAACAATTCTTGGATGATACAAATGACAAAACCTCCTTTCTATAT
>APFE031734808.1:346597-410985 GCA_000404065.3 Pinus taeda | reverse complement strand
TGTGAGTGGTAGGCTTCCTGGTTGCCATAATTTTGCTTTCCATTTTTCTTGCTAACCTGAATGCCTTCTCTAATGAATCAGGTTCCTGAAGGTGAACATCATGTTGGATATTATCCTTTAAAGTCCCTATGAACACATCAATCCTATGGTCCTCTGGAATATTTTTCACCCTTATGTTCAATTTTTGGAACTCCTCAATGTGCTCCATCATTGAACCCCTTTGTTCGAGACTTATCAATTGGCTAAAAAAAGTGTTGCTTTTTGTATCCTCATAATGCGCTGTCATTTCTTCGCAAGAATTGCCCAAGTGATAATTTGTTTATGAGATCAAAGCCATTGATACCATACAAATTAATTTGGTTCCAAATATAAAGTTGCAATACATACTTTTGTGTTTTTTGCATATTATTGAGATCGAAAAATTGCTTCATTTGTAGTATCCATGTTGCGGGATCCTTGCCATCAAACTTCCTCATATCGATTTTTGGAATATGGTGGGTCTTCGATCCAACATTAGAGTGTATGAAATCATGATTAACATTTCTTTTGTTCTCATCATGAGTTTCTTTTACCACCTTTTCACCATTAGTGACCATTTCTTGTAGCAACTTGTTCAAATTTATCTTCAATTCTTCCAACTTATCATCCATGCCATCCATTTTAGCGTCCATGCCATTTATCTTAGCTTCCATGCCATCCATCTTAGCTTCTACACCTTTCTTTAAACAATCCATATTAGCTTCTATGCCTTTCTTTACACCATCCATCTTAGCTTCTACATCTTTCTTTAAACCATCCATCTTAGATTCTGTTACATTTTGTGCAAGTGACATTTGTTGCACTTGGTCTCATAATTTTGATATATCATGTTGCATTTCTTCCTCTTCTTCATGAGTCATGCTAGAACTTTCAAGTTGCTTACTAGGTGTTTGCATTTTCTTTCCTCGGGGCATCAATTACTGATAATAATGCTTTACTATGCCCTTTGAATTCCTTCAAACTCTTTTTTCAAACCAAGCTTATGCAAAAATAAAAAAAAAACTACACACATTTTTTCACTTTGTAGGAGCTCGATATTGAATCTGATGTATCTCTGTAATTTCAGATCATCCAATTTTGAGATTATGACCTTCAGTAGCCGTCTGTGTCCTCTTTCCAATGCCACCAATCTGATCGAATTTATATTCTCCAAGGCAGAGTTATGCACAATCTTCCAAGATGACCTGATTATAGACCTTTCCAGAAGAGTGAACTTGTATGAAGTGCCACATGTCTATCCTCTTTCTGTAACTTCTTATGAAATTTCAATTTGATGCTCGAAACAAAAGTTACGACGATTTTCCCAAGGTCACCTGTTTGGAATGTAATTCAGGAGTCTGCAAAAAGGCCAACTTCCTCAGATAATATCTCCACAAATATAGTGCAAAAAGCTCTGAAATTCGAACCCAAGGTTCAGCGTGATTTCTCTCAAATGGGTTTTTCATTTCTCTTCTGAAACATCACAGAAAAAAGTTATAGCGAAAATGCCACGATGACCTATTTGAAGCAGCGAAACCCTAGAATCCAAAGCTCTGATACCAAATGTTATGAAACCAGCTCACAAAAAGATAGAAAAGATAGTTGAACATCTTAGAATTCAGCCTCTTCGAGGGGGCAACCTCCTTTACATTACACAAATGAACAATTCTTGGATGATACAAATGAAAAAACCTCCTTTCTATATATAGGAGTCTAAAGGGTCACAATATAACCAAGCCGACCTAACAATAATAATATAAAGGCACAAAAATAACAAAATAGGGATTCTATGGGGCACAGTAATAACAAGATGGGAACAATAGGGGCACAACAATATTAATAAGGGATACAACTACAATAGTAATGGGGGAATCACTAGTATTATAGGGACCTAATGCATCTCTTTGTCATCAGTGGGATACTTCCGGACTTTGTCTGAAAGTGTCTCATGTTTGGTCAATTTAGTGTCCTAAATTGCTCTACATAAATTATCAATCCGGGTATTGTAAACTAATGAAGTGTAGTGCACTATATGTGCTAGATGGCCCTTCTTACCTCATTGTTTTTTAGTTTTATGTTGTTTTAGGGCTTTGATCCTTTAATTCCTGATGCTTTGCAATGTATTTAACAAAATCTTAAATCTACTGCTGCTAAGAATCTAGAGAAATGAAACGAGGACTAAAAGTACTTTAAGCCATATTTGGAAGTAAAGTTTTAACCAAGAAAATGAAAACAAGGTTTCTATTCCTGCTCTTATTATTGTTCCAAATCATGAAGTAAAAGGACATAAAAGTGAAATTGCAACTATTTATTATGAAAACGGACTTAAAATGAAATATTGAAAGTGAGATTACAACTACTAACTAGTCTATGGTAGAATCAAAACTTAATGAAAATTTGAAAATGAAATTGCAACAAAAGTAAATGAAAAACTAAGAATGAAAATGAAATTGCAACTAATCTACTATAAAAATTAAATGAAGTGCTTTGTCACTCCGCTACACAATTTTGGGAGAACAACCTCCTTGTGATAACATTTTGAGGAATTCCATACTTCATTGTTCTAAGAGAAACTAAATACAAAAAATGCAGAAAAAGACTCATTACATAAGTGAAATATTCCACCACTTAGTTTAAGATGAGCCATCTACTAGAAGGGCTTTTAGAAACATTCGCTTACAATATGAGTCATTAAACTAATGATAAAATGACAAGACATAAATGGAACTGATCAGTTTTAACTAAAAACTTACAGACTAATGAATAGCAAATGAAATAAATTACTCTACACTACTGAACTCAACTTCAAACTACTGATAAGAAGCTAGAAAGAAATGAAACAAAAGAACTATTCTGTACTGAAATAAGCTATTTTGTGTTAGTAAGAAGATGACAAAAATTGTGTTATGAACAAGGTTAGAAAATGATTATAAACATTATGGAAGAAACGATGAATTCACAGTTTAACTACAAAAGACAAAACCAAATGAAGTGTAACCTTAGCTAGCGCAGGGGCCCTCTACAACTGCTCAGGTTATATGTACTTAATCAACACTCCAACAAACGCTTTTAGGTATCCATGAAACACATAGTATTCATATTAAAAATATAGAATGAGTTCTCAAAATTACAGAGCGGTAATCTGAAATTAACACATGAGCAAATTCAAACCAGTTTTGTATTCTTCACACAAGTATTTATAGAGAAATTGTACAACTGTTTTCTGGAGAAAAATGAGCTACAACAAAACACATAGGCAGATAGGCCCACGAAAATCTCTTCCTTAGTTGCTGGAGACATAAATCTAAGGTAATGGTTGTTGGATTTAGTTTGCACAAGTGGCTGATGAAGTCCGTGGCCTCAGGAAACTGCTTCGGATCCCATCACTGAGAAACATGTACAAAACAGAGTCCTATTTGCCTTAGGTTTCTATGTTTGACTTCCCTTTGACCGGAGTCTTCCTTGTCGACCTAGGCTAGGTGAATACGACGTGATCCATGCCCTTATGTTTTCCAAGCTGCCCATGTAGTTATTTTCCGCTCTTGACACCTAGAACCTACAAAAGTGTGGAGGTAGCTACAGAACAATCGAATAGCTACAGAATGTGGCTGTGTTCCGTAGCTAAAAGACAAAAACTTATTCAAACAAAAAACGTAAAATTATAACATGTAAATCACTAAAATGTTCTCCTTGAGGCAATGTATAATGGTTATTGATGATGAGGATACATTTTTCAAAGAGGAATGGATGAGAAAAGTTGCTAAGGAAAGGGCAGTTTTGGAGCTGAACATACCCCCACTGCAAGACTATTGCATGTCCCCATGCAATCAAAATTGTGAACTTCCTCCTCCTACTACATTTGTTCTGAGACTTCAGCCAAAACATCCAACCTCTTCTTTGTTTTCTTTTCACCAACTGCTATCCTTGGCTTCCTCATGAGAAATATGTACGTGAGGTTAATAAGTGCCCTGTTTAGCTTCTTATTCTTTCATTTTAGTTTTCTGTTCTTCTTGTGCCATAAACCCAAGTGAAGCATAGTGTTATCATGGATAATCTTATCCAACTTGTTCTATTCTTTTAAGGCTTCATTTTCTCTTTAGATGTGCCTATTTAGAACTTCTAGCTCATAGATCTCCTGTTAAAGGGAGCTAGTTAAATTTCTTGTGAGGTCGCAGGCTGCTTTGGATTAGCTGAAGTCCCTAGGTCTATTGATGTACTATTTTTCTCCAATGACTCAATGTAGTCATAAATTTGTTGTTGGATTGGATCAATACCAAGAGAGTTTTGTAGAGTAGATTTCTATGGGCTTTGCTTATATGGAATATTGTTAGGGGACTGAGTTGGAGTTTCTCCCTCTAAATCTATAAACTGGGTTTCTTTTGATTTCATTTTCTTCACTTTGCCCCGGAGTCTAGAACTCCTCCTCAAGTTTTGGGAGCCTATGATCTCTTCTACTGTAACCTGTTTCCTTTTTCCTTAATCATTATCTTTCTTGAGCTATTCCCTGATTTTGATTAGTCTCTCAGAAAGTAGTTGTTCGTCCTCCTTAGGTAATGAAGGTTTAGGAATTTCCTTGTGGATTTCTTCAACCTTTTCTTTCATTTTTCTCCTTTGCTTAGTCTACTTTCTGATCTATGTTAATTTCTCATAGATTGGCTATTCTTCATTGTTTTTCTATGCTGAAGTTTCAGGGGTGTTTTGAATGGTGAGACTTGTCTTCCTTCTCCACCTTCGTTTTGTAGGACTTCCCTTAGACAATTCTGGAGCATCTTGGAAGAATTTCCTTACCAAAACGTCCTCCCATGTGTCCCCTACACTTCTCAAATGAAATTCAACTAAAATCTTCACTAGTCCATGGTGATATAGAGTGGTTTCTATTGACTCAACTTTCTTCTAAACATTAGTTGCCATTCTTCTCAAACTATTCAATAGGAAAAAGGGTAGATTGAGGGATCCATCTTCTAGGAAATTCATTAGCAGTCATATATGATATACATACATAGAACCAAATCTCCCTTCGCATGTAATAAACTTTTGCAAAATTAACAACATGCTACTCCATTTGTTTTTAAGTGTAGAGATTGGAATCCCTTTTGTAAAAACTGAAGTGTCCATACCTGGACTTTTGAGAATGACCTTCCAGGATTCATCATGAAAATCTTTATTCTTAAACCACCTTTCTCCTAGCCTTGGAATTTTTGTTGCTTCAGCTATAAAAAACTCAGTAACTGCAAATTTGATGTCACCTATTTCCATGTCCATTCCATTAAATGACCTAGCAAAGGATTTGGTGATTTCCTTATGGTAACCGTTGAATTTTTCAATAAAACCCAACCAACCAACCTTTCGTAACATTCCTTTCAGTTGTGGATAACCCTCCATGTACTTTACCCCTATGCGTTCGGTTCTAACAATAAGCCCCATCACCTCTATTCTCGGCTACTCTTCAAAATTCCCTTCACTGTCTGAGAAATGGAGTGGTTGCGTAAAGAGGACTATGTATATGAAAATGGAGCAACTGTGTGTATAGAAACAAAATGACTATAGATATGGAAATAGGATGACAGAGTATATGGAAGCAGGTTGACTATGAATATAAAATAAAATGTCTGTATATATGGAAACATAGTAGCTATGTACATAAACTGTGTGGAAAATGGAATGACTGTATGCACAAAAAGGCTGCGGAAGTATGAGAGAAGAACTTAGTGTAATAAATGAACAATCAGGGTTTTGAAGAGTCGTATATAGATAGGTCAAGTCGTTAATCTAACTATTAACAACTGTGGTTGTAGAAGTCTGGTTAAGTAAGAGTCATGGAATTTAAAATGAAGATTAGTTATGAAGGCATCATTGGACCGTTTGGCATTGAAGACGGAAGGTGTGGCGAAGTCATCGTGGCAGTCAAATCACATAATGATTGATCAAGTAGACATGTGATCATACAAGTTATACAAACGTATGTTTTTGTATTTCTTTTTGAAATAAGTTTTTGTTTTTACCTTTGGAACCTTATCTTTTGCTTGCTAATATCTTGATGTTTGCTTCCACAGGTGCTTTAGATATGATTGGTCTTCAAAGTTGTTTTCTCTTCAATTACCTGCATATAAATATTTTATTATGAACTGGCCTCTTTGTGCTTGGATTGATAATCAAACTGTTGTTGTAGAATCAGATTAGCTGCATAATAGGATCAGCTACGGAACAGGAACAACTGTAGAACATGGAAATAGCTGCAGAATGTAAAACTAAGAATAAAATATGGCCTATGAATGAATGAAATCGAAATGGCTGTGTGAGTGAAAATATGACAAGATGATAAATGAAAAATAGAGATGAAGGAAATACTGGTGAAGAAAAATTTATTGGTGGAATATGGCAATGGAGTGAAGTGAAACTTGTAAAACTAAAACAAAGTGAAATGAGATGAGATAATGAATTTTTGTAGAATGCAGAGTGAGTCACCATTTTTTAGAAAAGGAAATGGAAAATATAGGGTGTCAGAAGCTTATGATTTTCACCTTGTATTTTTTGTATAAGAATGCCAATCAGTGATTGGTTTTCAACCTTATACAATTTTTTATTAATATTAATATTATTATTATTATTATTTTTAGATAGAAAAAATAGAGATTAAGTTGGTGGATAAGAAGGATTCTTCTTCAACAACTTCATTTTAGATTTTTTCTAGAAGATTTTGATGAACTCCTCCTTTGAGATTGGTTTTTGATATATTTTCAATCTATGACCATTCACAAGAAGAGGATTTTGACTTTCATCTATTATTCTGATCCTCACTGCTCCATTATTGAAAACTTTTTCAATCTCATATGGCCCAAGCCAATGAGTTTGAAACTCCCCTTGAAAATCTTTAAAATTTGAATCAAATAACAATGCCCAATCTCCCTCTTGAAACCTCATTGTCCTTGATGTATTTGTCATGCCATTTAGCCCTCTGTTGTTGAACTAGACCAGTTCTTTGAAAAACCTCTTGTCTGATTTCATCAAGTTCATTTAATTGCTCCAATCTATGTCTTTGAGCTTCTGATAAATCCATCCCCAACTAAACTGCCATCTTGAAAGTTTTGACTTGGAACTCTATAGGGAACAGGACTTGCTTCCCATAAACAAGTTCTTAGGGTGTATGTCCAGTTGTGTTCCTCCATGTAGTTCTATAGACCCATAAGGATTTAGGAAGCCTTTCTGCCCAATCTCTTCTATGTAGATGCATAGTCTTGGTGAGGATTCCTTCAATCACTTTATTTGTAGACTCCACTTGACCATTTGCTTGTGGATGGTAAGGAGTAGATTTCCTATGCTTGATCTTGTACTCCTCCATAAGCTTCTCCATCATGATGGATGTGAATTGAGATCCATGATCTATCACAATTTCTCTTGGAACACCAAAATGAGTGAAGATGTCCTCAAAAAGAAAATTAACTACAGATTTTTCGTTAGCAAAGAGCAATGCTTTGGCTTCTACCCATTTGGTGACATAATCAGTGCATACCAATATATACTTTTTCTACTTATATAGAGGATTAATTGGTCTAATAAAGTCTAAAGCCCACTTTTCAAAGGGTTTGATAAGTACCTGAGTTTGTAATGGTATTTCATTTTAGGGAGCAGGTTTCCCTACCCCTTAACAGTTGTCGCACCTTCTGACATATTCTTTAGCATCTTTGAAGATGGATGGCCAATAATATCCTAAAGAAAGGATTTTACAGGCTATCCTCTTGTCAGCAAAGTGTCCACCACATGGCTCATCATGACACGCTTTGAGAATTTTAGGCATCTCATCTTCCCTGATACACCTTCTGATCATAAGGTTTGGCCTTGTTTTATACAATTCGTTAGTGATCCATCAATATCTTTCACTTTCTTGAATAATCTTTCTTTTCTCTCTAGGAAACAAATGTGAAGGTAACTTCCCTGTAACCAAGTAATTAGCAACATCTGCAAACCAAGGAGTTTGAGTAGTTACTGCAAAGAGATATTCATCAGGAAACTTATCTTCAATCGGAGAGTCCTCTTTGATATTCTGAATCTTGGACAAGAAATCAGCAACTGTGTTTTGTTTTCCAGGTCTATCTAGCACCGTAATGTTGAATTCTTGCAAAAGTAAAAGCCATCTTGTAACTCTGCCATTAGTAATAGGTTTATTCATCAAATATCTAATTGCAGAGTGATCTGTATGAACAAAGGTTTCATAGCCTATTATATAGTGTTTGAACTTGGTTAATTGCATGAACAACAACTAAGAATTGTTTTTCAGTCACAGTATAATTCAACTTAGTGGGAGTCAAATTATTACTTGTATAGTAAATGGCATAAGATATCAAATCTTTTTGTCCCAATACAGCTCCCAGCGCTGTATCTAAAGCATCTGTAGAAATATGGAAAGGAAGTTTCCAATTTCGTCCTCTTAGAATAGGTGCTTCATATATTTTTTCTTTTAGGATTTCAAATGCTAGTTGGCAATCGGGATTCCACTTGAATTCACAATCTTTTGTAAGCAACTTGAAGAGTGGAGATGCTATTTTAGTGAAGTTTCTATAAATCTTCTATAGTATCCTGTAAATCCTAGAAAACTTCTAACATCCCTTTGGCAACTTGGAATTGATAACTTAGAGATGAATTCAACCTTATATTTGTCAACTTTAATCCCATCTCTTTAAATGTGATGTCCTAAAACAATACCTTCTGTAAACATCATAAAGCATTTTTCACGGCTTAGTGAAAGTTTTGTTTCTTTACATCTTTTAAGTACTTTTTCCAAATTTTCCAAAGCTTCTTCAAATTTGTTACCATAGACTATAAAATAATCCATATATACCTCTACACAATCATGTATTAGATCAGAAAAAATTCCTAGTTTTACTCTTTGGAATGTTGCAGGTGCATTACATAACCCAAAAGGAAGCACTCGGTAGGCAAAAGTTCCCCATGGACAAGTAAATGTGGTTTTATACTGATCCTTAGGTGCTACCTGAAATTGATTATAACCACTAAAACCATCCAAGAATGAGAAATACTTTTTACCTGCTAATGTATCTAACACTTGGTATATAAAGTGCAATAGAAAATTACCTTTGAGGGTTGCTTTATTCAATTCTCGGTAATCAATGCACACCCTCCATTTACCATTCTTTTTAGGCACAATTACCAAAGGAGAAACCCATTGGCTATCTGAAATTGGGTAAATGAAGTTTACATTGAGTAATTTTTAGAGCTCTTCTTTCACAATTTCCCTAAGATTTGGATTCATTCTTCTCTGAGGTTGTCTGATTGGTCTACTTTTTTCCTCAATATAGATATGATGGATACAAGTCTTAGGATCAATGCCTTTCATGTCGGTATACTCCCATGCAAATGCAACAGAATATTTTTGTAATATTTTGGTTAGCTCTTCTTGTTGTAGCTTCTCTAAGTTTTTGTTGTGTTCAATGTCCTACCTAGAAAAATTTCAATTGTAGAGCCACCAAACTCTTCCATAGGATAGAGAGGCATCTGCCTAGATGACAAGTATTCAATATTATATTTTTCTTGAAATTGTTCATGATCATATTCTGAAGATGTTTCAAAATTTTTCAATGTATTCAAAATTTGACTATCTTCACTAATTTTTGACATAGTAAAGAGAGGTTGAATATCATCTTCATCATCAATCCATTCCTTGTCATCTATTTCTGTTATTGCTTTTGTTGGGGGATACAAAGTAAATTTCTTTGTTGAATTACCATTAGAAATATACAAGTCACTAGATCTACAACTAGTAAAAGCATTAGCTGTGGCTAGCCAAGGTCTTCCTAATATGAGTGGGTGTCCTCCTATATTATTCTTGGGAGTTAAAATCATGAAATCAACAAGATATTCCCAAGAATCTGATACTGAAATATCTTCTAGCACATCATCTGGTTTGATTACTGATCTATCTGCAAGTTATAGTAAGGTAGGTGTGTAAAGAAGGTTAGGAAGTTTAAGCTGCTCCATAGTTTGTCTACTTATAATGTTTATTGCTGCCCCCAAGTCAATCAATGCATTTGGAATTTCAATTCCATTTATATGTGTCTTGACAATTGGACTTCCTGGATCCACATATTTCTACATGGCAATCTTTCTCGTCATGATGTCTGCTATCTTTCTTACCAGGTGAATTCTTTTTGTTTCTCTTGGTTTTCTTCTTTGTCTTTTGATGCTCAACTCCTTTATCGTCTTGGCTAGAATTGGAATTTCTCTAATGGCTTGTAACAAAGGAATTTTGATACAAACATTCTTCAATTTGTCTAGAAAATCATAATTGGGAAACAAGATCTATTTTTCTACCCCTCTATCAATATGTAATCTCAAGAAAAGGAGGTGTAGAAGTAGATGTTGGTTGCTCAATGATAGGAGTTGTGTTTATTGATTCTTTTTGTTTTTGTTTTTCAATATTTTGGTTTTGGAGGGATGTTCCCTCAAAACGTTTATTGACTTTCAGAGAATCCTCCTCAGAAGTATCTTGTTCTTGAATAACTATAGAATGTTTTTCCTTTTCTAATATCCTACCAGATCTAAGTTGAACATCATTAAGATCAAGAGGAGTAATCATGTAAGTTGGAAATTGTTGTCCTTCTACCATGTAAGCATTCTAAGGGTTTTTATTGTTGGGGTTTGGTAATGGTTGGGTAGTGTTGGTACCATTCCATTACCATCTTTTTCTTCTAAAAACATCATCATTTGTCTATATTTTTCCTCCATAGACCCCTTTACATCCATCAAAATTGATTAGTTAATAGCATTATAGTTGTTAGTTTGCATTAAAGTTAATTTATGAATTTTTATGTTAGAAATTAGGAATTTTCAACAAAAAGATTACAAGAAGTCATAACATCCTATAAATGGTTTATCATCTGACACGTGGCATGACAGGCAAGCCAAAGCAATGGATAGGAACGAGCTCCTGAATGTACATGCATGGAGAAAAATCAATTTTACAGTAGATCAAAAGCTTCTGGTTATGCGGTCAACGCTGGGTCAAACCCCAGCCTTTTGGTTACAAAAGCAGTAAAAGCCATAGTTTCCAAACTGGTTTCATTTTGTCTTTTTTGGAAATCAGTTTATATTAGAATGACCAAAAAAAAACTCCATTGTAAAGCAGAAACATCTGCTTAATGAATGTACATTCAATTCAGATAGGAAGGCACATAAAGGCTGTGTATTATTTTTGTTTTCAGAGACAATTACGATTATCTCTGTGTATTGTTTTGAGAACCGAACTCCTGTATGTAATTGCAATCTTCAGCGCTTGAATATAGTTACGATTTTACTCCAGCAGTGTCTATGCGTTAATACTCTCATTACTTGAGTTCATTCTAGTGTATCATTGAAACGTGGATAGGCCCTACATGGATTGGTATACTGTTAATTTGTTTCCTTAGCAGCTTTTGAATTTACATAGAACGCATACTGTTTAATGTTATTTCCATGTTCATGATTTTTTCGATTTGATTATGAATTCTCACAAATGGTATTTATGGTGATAGCTTGAAGATCTTATCGTTAGATCATTGAACCAGGTCTTGTAAGAGATTTGATCCATCGTTATATTTTAAAGCATCTCCATAGACTCTGTTTGTTTATGCATTTAAAGTTCAGTGTGCTTTTTATTTCTTTATGAATGCTTTAGTGTTAACTAGATAGAGCTTTTATGCATAGCATCCTTGTAAGGGGATTAAAATCTCAGTCTAGCCATACGCTGTATCGTTAGGACAGTTAGATAACCTAGGTGATTTGAGTGTTAAGGTGAAGGGAAACATATCTTAACCTTCTGTAAAGAAGTACTGTCGCCTATCACAACAAACACTTAGTTAGGAATCCTTTATGTCTATAGATTTTAGACACATGCCTCCAAGTTTACTTACCCTGGTCGATAATAAATCTAGTCTAATCTAGCACCCTAGATTGGCCACTACATTTTGGCGCCGTTGACGGGGAAGGTGTAGTTAGAGGATTTCGAAAAAAAATCAATCAAAATATAAAGAAACAAAATTTAAATCAACAAAAACAAACCAAAAACACAACATAGATTTGACTGTCACTTTAGAAACCATGTTTTCTTATGCCTAGATCTAGAGATAATAGAGGCAGATTCACAAAAACCCCCCATCAAAAAACTAACTTATCACTAGGAGCAGACCCTTTGGGAAAAACTGAACACATAACACCAGCTGAGGAAACCACCATAAAAATATTAGAGGATAAACAAAAATCAGGCCAAAGACTTACACTTATTGAGAGACAAATCTTATTGGCACACGAATCTCAAAAGAAACATCTCCCCAAATCTTCTACAAAGAGAGAAAGTAGAAAAATAACTCAACAATCTCTAGAACAACTCTTTGGAACAAGTGATACCGAACAAACAATCAAATCACCAGAAGAATATATAAAAATGGTTGAGGAAGGAGGAGGATCAACGAGAAAACCCACTCCTGAACAAAAACACGATCAAGGAGAGGAGGAAGAATCAACTTTTAAATTTCCTATCCACGAGCCAGAAGACAATCATGATGGGGAAATAAAAATAAAAAACATACCTCCTTCCATGTTACCAAACTTTTATGGCATGGCTTCAGAAGACCCAGATTCATTCTTGTTTGAGTTTGACATTGTATGTTGAACATATGGTTACACAGATGATGCCCATAGGCTTAGACTCTTCCCAGCAACATTAAAGGCATCAACACTAATATGGTTCATGGGACTTGGTGAGCATGCAATAACTAATTGGGATGGCATGCGAAGAATATTTCTAAGGAAATACCAACCTTATTGTAGATCAAAGGATTCTAAAGATGATATCTTTAGGATCAATCAACAAGAGGATGAAAGTCTAGAGGAGTACTTAGAACGATTTGCTTACAGTTTACAAAAATCAAAACATCGATCCATGACTCTTGATCTCATTAGAACAATATTTTTGAAGGGCATTCGAGAGGAATACTTAGATGATCTTAATTTGATGGGCAAAGGTGATATTTCCACCTTACCTTTCGAAGAAATTGCTGATCTATGTGAAAAGTATTCTAGGAGCAAAGCAAAAATTGGAAAAGAAACATATCATCCAAAGCCACAAAATCTGCTTCAGCTAGTGTCACACGAGTTGAGATAGGGAATTTATTAGAGGAATTCAAAACAGATCTGTTGAGTACATTAGGGACCCAAATTGACACTCTTAAAGCTAAGAAAAGACAAGAAGAGAAAGATCAAATGATGGCTATCTTTTGTCCAAAATGTCGGAAGAAGCATGCCTTAAAAGATTGCCCATTAGAAAATATTCAAGTTTGTGCCTTTTGTACTGAAAATCATGATATATTTCATTGCTCTAAAGTTAAGGTTTTGCAGAAATGTAATGTGGTAGCCAATACAGATATGGAGAATGTGTATTTTATGGGCACAAAGAGACCATGGCAGCCAAGACCTCCACCTTAAGGTATGTTCCCAAACCATAATTTACAATTTCCTGCACATGATCAGATGTATGCTCATAATTCATGGAATGTACCCATGCCATGGCAGCACCAAAGTTACCCACAACAACAATGGAGACCATCTCAACAATACTCTCAACATTATCCACCATACTCTCAACCATACCAACCATATTCGCAGCCATATCAACAATACCATCGGCCATATTCGCCATATCCTCAATCATATCAGTAATATCCTCAGTGGCAAGTTGTTTACCCACATCAATCCCAACCCACTCAACAAGCATTGCCTGCTCCTCCACCAATAAATTCACCACAATTACAACTTCCATCTAACCCACAACCTCCTAGACCTACTCAAATCCCTGCTCAACCTGTACCAAATCCAAATAACAAAGCAGAGAGACCAGCTTACAATGTAGATGAGGGACCCTCATATCCCACATTAACCTTGCAAAATATCAATTTGAGGTCTGGGAAGGTACTTCACAAAGAATCTCCAGCAGTTGAAAAACAAGGAGAAAACGAAGAAAATGAAAATTAAACTCCCATTCAAAGGAAACCAAATGATGACATCAAACACAAACAAATGCAACCATTGCATCAATCACCTTTTCCAGACCGATTGGTCCAAACAAAACTTCCCATGTCTATACCACAGTTTGATGTTTTAGATGAGCTAAAGAATGTCTACATAAAAATTCCGCTACTACAAGCCATAAAAGACATTCCCATATATACTAAAGCCATCAAAGAACCATGCCTTAAGAAGCCTACTAGGAAAAGAGTTGATCCACAAACCATTCATGTTATTGGACATTTAGTTGGCCTTATGAAAAACACCATTTCAATGGAAAAGTATGTTGATCTTGGTATTCCCAGAGTCACTATAATCATTAACAACATACATATTCCAAACACCTTAATTGATCTTGGGGCTACAATAAATGTGATGACTCTTGAAACCATGAAAACACTCCAGCTCACAAACTTGCAGCACACAACAATTGTTCTAGAACTCACCGATAGGTTTAAAGTGATTCCTGAAGGGATTTTTGAGGACATAATTGTTTCACTGGACTCTTGGGAGTATCCAGTGGACTTTTTAGTTCTTAAGCCAAAATCCAATTTAGGAGGACAACCTATCATCCTTGGTAGACCATGGTTAGCAACTGTTGATACATTCATAGGATGTAGATCGGTAATATGATCATTTCATGAGGAACTGAAAGAAAACAACTCACTCTTTAGACACCAGCACAGTCACCAGTAGTAGCACACAATTTATGGCTTGATGATCAATACAATGATAAGGTAGAAGTTCAATCTGTTTTCAGCATCAACCAAATATATGATTTTCAAGAACATGATAAAGATGATTTGGTAGAATTGTTCCTCTCTCAACCTGATGTTTCCGAAGAATTGAGGAATGACCAATACCATGCTGCAGATGAACTTTGGGCACAAAATTTTCAGGAAACATGCACCATTCATTCTTTCCAAACAACATTTCACAACATGTTTCCTATCCAATCCATCACAAACACACAGAGTAAGACCATAGAGATTAGTCCTGGAAAAACTTTGAAAATTGGCACTCACCTAGACTCATCTTAGGAAGAGAAATTGATTCAATTATTGAGAAAATACCAGAAAGAATTTGCTTGGGACTACACCGATATGCATGGAATCCACCTTGAAACATGCACTCACCATATTTATATAGATAGCAATGTCAAACTGGTGAGGCAACCACAGAGACGAATGAACCCCATGCTTCAGGATATTGTTAGAGAAGAATTACAAAAACTGTTAAGAGTCAATTTTATCTATCCTATCTCTGACAGTTAGTGGGTATCCCCATTGGTAGTAGTGCCCAAGAAAAATGGTAAGTGGATGATTTGTGTTGACTACAGACAATTGAACAAAGCAACCCTCAAAGATTATTTCCCACTACCATTTATTGACCAAGTGCTAGACACATTAGCTAGGAAATCATCATTCTCTTTTCTTGATGGTTTCAGTGGCTACAACCAGATCACGATAGCCTTAGAGGACTAGGACAAAACCACTTTTACTTGTCCTTGGGGCACTTATGCTTATAATGTTTTTCCATTTGGACTTTGCAATGCTCCGGCTACATTTCAGAGAGCTGTATTAGCTATTTTTGCTGATTTAGTTCATGATTGTGTTGAAGTTTATATGGATGATTTTTCAGTGTATGGTGATTCATTTGAGCATGCATTAATGAATCTTGACAAATTTTTGAAGAGATGTATTGAAGCTAATATGTCCCAAAGCAACAAAAAAATTTTATCATGTTAAATGAAGGGATAGTATTAGGACACTATATTTCTTCTCATGGCATTAAAGTTGATCCATCAAAAATCCAGATCATTGTCGATTTGCCAATTCCGAAGACTCAAAAAGAGGTAAGAAGTTTTCTTGGGTATGCAAGCTATTATAGAATATTTATTGAGCATTTTAGTCGAATAGATTTACCTTTGTTTAAGCCAAAGATGCACCTTTCAACTGGAATGATAATTGTTAGCAAGCATTTGAAACACTCAAAGCAAAGCTATCAACCACACCAGTCTTAAAAGGACCTAACTGGAACCTACCATTTCACATCTTTACAGATGCATCTGATACTGCAGTAGGTGCCTCATTAGGCCAAAAAGAGCAGTATTTTCATTATGCCATCTATTTCATTAGCAAAAATCTAACACCTACAGAATTAAACTACACAGTCACAGAAAAAGAAATGCTTGCAGTCATACATGCTGTGAATAAATTCCGACATTATATAACTGGTTATGAGGTTTTTGTACATACTGACCATTCTTCCATTAAGCATTTAATGAATAAACCAGTAACTAGTGGCAGAGTTACTAGATGGTTGTTATTGTTACAGGAATTTAACATCACAGTGTTAGATAGACCAGGTAAGGAGAATCACGTGCAGATTTTCTTTCTAGACTGCAAAATCAAGGTGAGGTTGTTCCTGTTGAAGATTCCTTTCCAGATGAAAATTTATTTGCAATTTCAATAGTGAATCCTTGGTATGCTAACTTGGCCAATTAATTTTCCACAGGAAGAACACCTCCATCTTTTACTTCAAAGGAAAAGAAAAGGCTAATCAAACAAAGTGCTTGATACTCATGGGTTAATGGTGATTTATTTTACACTGGTTATGATATGATTATTAGACGATGTGTAAGAAATGATGAAATTATTGATATTTTAAAATCTTACCATGATGAACCGTGTGGTGGGCATTTTACAGCTAAACGAACAACATTCAAGATCCTTAGTCTTGGGTACTACTGGCCATCTATTTTCAAAGATTCCAAGAAGTACGTGAAGAGTTGTGATAGCTGTCAAAGAATGGGTAGGCCAACAGCTACAGATGAGATGCCACTTCAGCGTCAAGTACACCTAGAGCCATTTGAAAAATGGGCTCTAGACTTCATAGGACCCATCAATCCAAATTCCAATGGTAAGAAGTACATCCTAGTATGTATTGATTACATGACAAAGTGGGATGAAGCTAAAGCACTAGTCTGGGCAACTGAGCAAACAGTGGTAAATTTCCTCTTTGAAGACATTTTTGTAAGGTATGGAGTACCAAGGGAGATAGTAACAGATCAAGGTACTCAGTTTACTTCAAAGTTAGTTAAGGACATCACTGAAAAGTATCAAATCAAGCACAGAAGAAGTACACCTTACCATCCACAGGCCAATGGCCAGGTGGAATCAACAAATAAAACATTGGAAGGAATTATCACTAAGATCGTAGCAATGAACAGAAAGAATTGGGAGGAGAAGCTCAAAGATGCACTCTGAGCTTATAGAATCATGTGGAAGAATACTACAGGATTTACACCATACCAGTTGGTGTATGGCAAAGAGGTAATGCTTCCTATTGAGTTTCAAATACATACTTTTAAGATGGCTGCAGATTTCATCTTAATGAAGCACAACAAGAAGGAATTCAGCAGTTGAACCAGCTGGATGAAATGAGGCAGCAAGTAGAGGAGACAACACTTCTCATGCAAAGACAAAGGAAGTAGTGGAATGATGCACATATCAAGAAAAAATAGTTCAAAGAAGGAGGTTGGGCTTTACTCTTTGAATCTAAATTCAGAGATCATAAAGCCAAGTTTACCACACATTGGATGGGCCCATATGAGATAGTTCAAGTTCATGAGAATGGATCAGTCCAGCTTATTACCATTGATGGAGAAGGTCGCCCCTTTCTTGTCAATGGACATAGGTTGAAACTCTATCATAAGCCCATCACCAAGGAGGATTTTCTTCAAACTATATCTCAGCAAATGGAGGTTGAGATATTGCAGCCTTCAGCTGTAGTATCTCTACCTTAATTCATTTCATTTCCATTCAAAAAAAAATAAAAAAATAATAATAATGGTTTAGATGTGAAAACCAGACTCTGGCACACTCTAACCCAGAATTCTTACTTGAAAACCAATTCTTTGGCTGGTAAGAATTCCTTGTTCTTTTTGTTTCCTATTGATTCATCGATTTAATAATGACTTGAGGACAAGTCAAAGCTTTAGTGGGGGAGAAGCATTAGCATTTTTGTTTTTTTCTTAATCTCATATCCTCACTGCAAATTTTCAAAGAGTTTATCTCTTCATTGTAAATTCTCAAAGAAGTTTGTTTCAGCACTACAGTATTTCAATAAAGAAGTTGTTTTGTCTTTGTTCTAATCAGAGGGACCTGTTTAAGCACTATGCAGTGGGACCTGTTTAGAAGACCATGATACCAGCACCAACAATAGAGGGACCTGTTCAAGAAACATAAAAGGGACCTGTTAGAGACTGCTATCTCAAGCTACTTCAACAAAGCTTCAACAAAGTTTCAATAGAGATCCAAAGGTTGCTTGTCACTGAGGCTCCATCAAACATCAAAGATTAAGGAAGCTACACACATATAGTTCTTTTTCAGATTTCAAATAGGCTGCACAAACATTCTCCAGATCTCAGAGGGACCTGTTGCATCCAAATTCATCTCAGAGGGACCTGTTATGGACAATAGAGATTAGTCATATCTGAACAAGAAATCCTACCTATGCATGCCAACTCAACTCTTGATCAACCAATAAAAGTGTAAAGTATTGTTATCATTTTTATTTTTAACATTTAAATTCTTGGATTAATTTAGTGTTAAATGTGATGACTATAACTGCTTATAATCAATTTCAAAAGCACCCATACTTCTCCTACGATTTCTTTTAATCCTTTATTCTACCACCCTCCAAGCCTTGTTATTCACTCCCTATCGGCCATCAAACCTTACTATCGTTCCAACATCTCCTTAGTCGGCCAAGAACCAATGAGAAGGGACAGGTGGTGAACTCTTGGAAAGCCAAATGTTACAAGGATTCATGCATTGATTTTGAATCGACCAAGTTATAACATGATCGCTCGACCAAGTCGACTCATGCAAGTGACTATGCATTATTACACTCCAGTACTTCATACATGCTCGCGACATTCTCATGATGGTACTCACACAACCCAGTACAACTACTCCTCTGTCATTGGACTATGAATATGCTCTATTATTATTATAGTGAATTGGGTCGAGTCGGTTGTTAAAATTCTATTTCATTCTCAGTTGCAGAAAGGGTGTTCCATATTAGCAATTCAAGTGCTGTGATTTAAAAAAAACGAAGGCCGAGAATAGCAAGTGCTACGAAAGGAAAGCACAGTATTTGGGCTCACAAATTTCCACCTCCGCCATAATTCAAGGCTAGTCATCTGGTCACTGCTCAGGCCATTGAAGGAGTTGATTGCGAAGAACAGAGGATGCCACCAGGTTAGTTGTGTGAAGCGAAAAGAAAAGGTAAGAAACTAAAATACCCTTGTTCAATTAATAAGTATAAACGAAGAGGGTTAAAGAAAGAGTTCTCTGTCAAAATGACTAATAGAGTAGAACCAAACACATTTGATAGTTCTCAGTATCATGATGACTGCATTGCAATTTTAAGAGAGAAACAGTGGCTAACCTTCTTGGAGAAGTTTAATGGAAGCAAAGAGGAAGTGACTAAACAATTTTCCTTTACATTTAATGGGGAGAAAGCATTGATAGGTAATTTCTCATTTAGAGTCTTAGAAGACACTATAGCACAGTCCTTAGGGATCAGCCCAGAAGGAGAGAAGTACTTCAAAACTAAATAATTCAAAGAGAAATCATGGACCCAATTCATGTCCAGGTCGAGGGTTTCATCGGTTAACTGGAATAAGGGTGTCCCAAGGAGCTGGTTGATACATCCATGGGACGAAATGGTGTATATCATCCAAAAGTTTGTTACGTGTGAGGGTTGACATAGCATAGTCTATTTGTACCATATTAAACTTCTGTTACATTTAAAGGGGCAGTGCACTATTAGTTTACCATATTTCCTCTTGCAAAGCTTGACCAAGATATCAAAGACTATCCAAAAGCAGAAAGGTAATGGGGACAAAAGTTTATATCATTTTGGGTTAATTAAGATTCTCATTGAATTTGAAGTGCAGAAAAGGGGCAAGACATGGAAGGAATTCCTTGTTGTCAATCAAATCAGAGATGGAGAGGATGACCAAGAACAGTAAGAGCACTCAGGATTTATGCTTGACATTGATGAAGAGATTCCTGTGCATAAATCAAGCAATGTCCCTCCACCCAGTAGCAGTGTGAGGAAGAGAAAGATGAGATAAGAGGCTGCCCAGAAAATGGAGCAAGATAAAATTTTCACTACTTATACAAGAAGATCCAGGAGAGCACAAAAGACCCAGCCACAAGAACATCAACCCAAATCAAATGCACATGCACCGATGGACATTGAGAGCAGTGCTCAGTCACAGCATGGACAAGAAGTCGAAATGGAGGTTGAGAGAAACAATAGGAAAGGAAAGGAGTCACCACCTGCAATTAAGAAACAAAGGAGGATGGAAAATAAAATTGAAAAATTAAAAGAAGAACTGATGGAGGCCAACATGCTGGAAAACGTTATTAAGAGGGAGAATGAGATGTTGAAAACTCAGAGTAAGAAAACCCAACAGAAGAATGAGAAGCTTAAGGAGCAAATTAAAGAGCTCAAGGCTGAACAGACTGACATTTGCAAGTGGGAAACTAAATGGTATGCCCAAAAGAAAGCCCTCAAGGAGAAATACAAGAGTTTGAAGCATGAGCTCCACATCTAGAAGAAAGCCCAAGCTAAAAAGAACATAGATGCATTATTAAAGGCAGTAGAGGTACAGGCAAGGACAAAGTATAGAGGTAGCACATCAGGCTTAGCACGAGGACATGCTAAGACATTAAGCTTGGGGGAGATGTTGGTACCATTCCATTACCATCTTTTTCTTCTAAAAACACCATCATTTGTCTATCTTTTTCCTCCATAGAACCCTTTACATCCATCGAAATTGATTAGTTAATAACATTATAGTTGTTAGTTTGCATTAAAGTTAATTTATGAATTTTTATGTTAGAAATTAGAAATTTTCAACAAAAAGGTTACAGGAAGTCATAACATCCTGTAAATGGTTTATCATATGACACGTGGCATGATAGGCAAGCTAAAGCAATGGATAGGAACGAGCTCCTGAATGTACATGCTCCTGGTTATGCGGTCAACACTGGGTCAAACCCTAGCCTTTTGGTTACAAAAGTAGTAAAAGCCATAGTTTCCAAACTGATTTCGTTTTGTCTTTATTGGAAATCGGTTTATATTAGAATGACCAAAAAAACACTCCATTGTAAAAGCAGAAACATATGCTTAATGAATGCACATTTGATTCAGATAGGAAGGCAAATAAAGACTGTGTATTATTTTTGTTTTCAGAGACAGTTACGATTATCTCTGTGTATTGTTTTGAGAATCGAACTCCTGTATGTAATTGCAATCTTCACCGCTTGAATATAGTTACGATTTTACTCCAGCAGTGTCTATGCGTTAATACTCTCATTTCTTGAGTTCATTCCAGTGTACCATTGAAACGTGGATGGGCCCTGCATGGATTGGTATATTGTTAATTTCATTTCCTTAGTAGCTTTTGAATTTACATAGAATGCATACTGTTTAATGTTATTTCCATGTTCATGATTTTGTTGATTTGATTATGAATTTTCACAAATGGTATTTATGGTGATAGCTTGAATATCTTATTGTTAGATTGTTGAACCAGGTCTTGTAAGATATTTGATCCATCGTTATATTTTAAAGCATCTCCATAGACTCTGTTTGTTTATGCAGTTAAAGTTCAGTGTGCTTTTGATTTCTTTATGAATGATTCAGTGTTAACTAGGTAGAGCTTTTGTGCATAGCATCCTTGTAAGGGGATTAAAATTCAGTCTAGCGATACGTTGTATCCTTAGGATAGTTAGATAACCTAGGTGATCTGAGTGTTAAGGTGAAGGGAAACATATCTTAATCTTCTGTAAAGAAGTACTGTCGCCTATCACAAAAAACACTTAGTTAGGAATCCTTTATGTCTATAGATTTTAGACACATACCTCGAAGTTTACTTACCCTGGTCGATAATAAATCTAGTCTAATCTAGCACCCTAGATTGGCCACTACAGGTAGGTAGCTGATTTGGTTTCTGCTGAACTGACAGTAAGAGTTGAGGATTTTGACTTTGTTGTGGAAATGGCAATGAAAGTTGAGGGTTTTGATTTGGAAGTTGTGGCTTCTAATTTTGTGGGGGAGGATAATTCTGATAAGATGGAGGATATTGGTAATATTGAGCAAATATCCCATAAGAATTTTGTACCGCTTGTGCCCATAGTTGAGATTGATACTGAGATTCAGGTTGAGGCCAAGGTTGCTGCCGAGAATTCCAGTTTGGTGGGGGTTAAAGATAAATTGGATTGTTAAATCCTTCATTTTGTAGCCCCTGCCAAGGTCTTCTTGCAACGAAACAAAGAGATTCTATAGGATTTGGACTGTTTCCTCTTGGAAGATAGCCTTAAGACCTGGGATTGAAGGACAATCCTTGGTCTCATGACTTTTTGAACAAATCATACAAGTTTCTACAATTTTTGCATCTAAAAGACATTCCATTAGAGCATGTTTCTTTCTTCATTTTCGACAAAAAATGGCTAAAGCATTAGCCTCTGTTTTCTACTTGTTTTGAATTTTAAGGGTGTCTAGGTGCTCACTAAGGCTCCCTAGAATGTCAGTTTTAAACTCATCAAGCATATTGTCAATTTCTACCCTACTTATAGATCCAGTTGCAGATTTGTTTGCCCTAACAAGAGAAGGATCTCTTGGCCCTTTTCCTATTTTAGATTTTCCTCTTGAGAGATGAACACATAGTTTTGCTATGTCACTCAATGGAAGCTGAGAGATATCTCCCTTCCCCATCATGTTAAGGATATCTGTCTACTAATCTCTAATGGCCTTTAACAAAAGAGATTTCAAATTTTCTTCATCTAAATTGTTCATTTTTTCTCTTTTCAAATTATAGTTGAATATCTCAAGCAAATCCTCTAAGTTTTCATCCTCTTTTGCATCATTTTGAACACCTCATCTTTATGATTGGTAGGCATACAATAATCCAAGTATCTATCCAAAAATGTCTGTTTCATGTCACTCCATGTTCTAATGGATTGAGTGACTAACCCCATGAACCATTTCAAAGCAACTCCTTTTAGTGTTGAGGGAAGAAATTTGAGTTTTTGAGAGTCTTCTAGATAGTCATAGGTTTTGCACAAGACTTCAAACTCAAACGAAAATGTTTCAGGGTCCTCACTTCTCAACTCATAGAAGTTTGGGAGGATAGATGGTGAGATATTTTTCATTGTTGTATGTGTTTCCTCATCCACTATAGGGAATCCAAATGAGTTATATATTTCCCTATTTCCTCTACCTCCTCCATTATTACCTCTACCTCCTCCATTGTTTCATCTACCTCTCCCTCTACCCCCTCTTCCAAACAGTGAGAATTCTCCATCTTGTTCTTCTTGTGCCATTATAGTTTCTTCAGAGTCAGTATAGGGCTCAACCTGCAAGGTTATTCCCTCTTTCTCTAGTTCTTCTATTAATGGACTATGAGAGAGAGTTTCTACTTTTTCTTCCTCACCAGGCATTCCTAATTCTTCAACTGCAATAGGCTCCCCTGTGGAGGTGAAAAAGGTTATCCCTACTATTGGAGTTTCAAAAATTTTCTCTCTTAGGACTGTTTTGGTAGATGATGTAGGAGAATCTTTTGATCAAGTTTCTGCCCCTTGAATTCTGGGAATCCTATGGCTGGGAGTATGAGTTTGGGATGGAGGTGTGCCTTTTCTAACTCTTGCTAGAGTAGGTGGAGTTGTGGGAATTGAACTTCTGCCCCTAGCTATAAATCTACCCCTAGAGTCTCTTTCTCTATGCATGTCATTGTTTTATTTTGTTGTTTTTTGTTTTTATTTTTTATGAATGTAAGAGATAAGGCTACCTAGTTATGCTTTCCTGGAAACAACACCAAAATGTTTGGTCAATTTAGTGTCCTAAATTGCTCTACATAAATTATCAATCCGAGTATCGTAAATTGATGAAGTGTAGTGCACTATATGTGCTATATGACCCTTCTTACCTTACTGTTTTTGAGTTTTATGTTTTTTTGGGGGTTTGATCCTTCAATTCCTAATGTTTTGTAATGTACTTAACAAAATCTTAAATCTACTGCTACTAAGAATCTAGAGAAATGAAATGAGGACTAGAAGTGCTTTAAGCTAGATTTGGAAGTAAAGTTTTAACCAAGAAAATGAAAACAGAGTTTCTATTCCTGCTCTTATTATTGTTCCAAATCATGAACTAAAAGGACTTAAAAGTGAAATTGTAACTATTTATTATGAAAACAGAACTGAAATGAAATACTGAAAGTGAGATTACAACTACTGATTAGTCTATGGCAGAATCAAAACTTAATGAAAAACTAAAAATGAAATTGCAACAAAACTAAATGAAAAACTAAGATTGAAAATGAAATTGCAACTAGTCTACTATAAAAACTAAATGAAGTTCTTTGTCACTCTGCTACACAATTTTGGGAGAACAACCTCCTTGTGATAACATTTTGAGGAACTCCATACTTCATTGTTCTAAGAGAAACTAAATACAAAAAATGCATAGAAAGACTCATTACATAAATTTTTCACCACTTAGTTTAAGATGATCCATCAACTAGAAGGGCTTTTAGAAACATTCACTTACAATATGAGTAACTAAACTAATAATAAAATGACAAGACAGAAATGGCACTGATAAGTTTTAACTAAAAACTTAAAGACTAATGAACAACAAATGAAATAAATTACTCTACACTACTAAACTCAAATTCAAACTACTAACAAGAAACTAGAAGGAAATGAAACAAAAGAACTATTCTGTACTGAAATAAGCTATTCTGCGTTAGTAAGAAGATGTCAAAAACTGTGTTATGAACAAGGTTAGAGAATGATTATAAACATTATGGAAGAAATGATGAACTCATAGTTTAACTACGAAATACAAAACCAAATGAAATGTAACCTTAGCTAGCGCAGGGGCCCTCTGCAATTCATCAGGTTATATGTACTTAATCAACACTCCAATAAACGCTTTCAGGTATCCATGAAACACACGGTATTCATATTAAAAACAGAGAATGAGTTCTCAAAATTACAAAGTGGTAATTTGAACTTAACACATGAGCAAATTCAAACTGGTTCTGCATTCTTCACACAGGTATTTATAGAGAAATTATACAACTATTTTATGGAGGAAAATGAGCTACAGCAAAACACGTAAGCAGACAGGCCCACGGAACTCTCTTCCTTAGTTACTAGAGACATAAATCTAAGGTAATGGCTGTTGGATTTAGTTTGCACAAGTGGCCGATGAAGTCCATGGCCTTAGGAAACTACTTCGGATCCCATCACTGAGAAACATGTACAAAATAGAGTCTTGTTTGCCTTAGGTTTCTATGTTTGACTTCCATTTGACCGGAGTCTTCCTTGTCGACCTGAGCTAGGTGAATAGGACACAATCCATGCCCTGATGTTTTCCAAGCTACCCATGTAGTTATTTTCCCCTCTTGACACCTGGAACCTGCAAGAGCGTGGAGGTAGCTGCAAAATAGCCAATTAACTACAGAATGTGGCTATGTTTCATAGCTAAAAGACAAAAACTTATTCAAACAACAAACATAAAAGTAGAACATGTAAATCACTAAAATGTTCTCCTTGAGGCAATGTATAATGGTTATTGATGATGAGGATGCATTTTTCAAAGAAGAATGGATGAGAAAAGTTGCTAAGGAAAGGGTAGTTTTGGAGCTCAACATCTCACTGTGATATGCCATTGGATGCCCGTGTTGAGTATTTACTACCCCAATAGCATAGTCAGAGGCATCTGTATTAACCTCAAATGGTTGTTGATTCTGGTAATGCGGGCACTAGTGCCAAGCAGAGGCGATCTTTCAACTTTGTGAATGCCTTCTATTGAGATTTAGACCAAAAAAAAAATCAATTCACTCCTCCCTTGGCGACTTGACTCAAGGACCAAGTGATATGAGAAAATCCCAACACGATCCTGCAGTAGAAGTTGGCAAGACCTAGAAAGCTGCGGAGCTCTATCAGAGTGGTTGGAGATGGCCAATCCCGAATGACTTGGATCTTGGCTAGATCCACATGCACCCCCCATTCATCAATAATGTATCCCAGATACTGAATCTAGGTCATGCCAAAAGTGCATTTCTCCAAATTGTCACATAACTTGTGTTACCACAATGTTTGGAGAACCTATCGGATGTGGTGGAGGTGCTCTTCCCAACTCTAGCTAAAGATCAGGATGTCATTCAAGTATACCACTACAAATGAGTTTGTGAATGACTGCAAGATGTCATTCATTAGCCTCATGAAGGTTGCAGGAGCATTCATCAATCCAAAAGGCATAACCAACCATTCAAAAAGGCCCTCCTTGACTTTGAAGATAGTCTTCCACACATTTGAGGGTTTGATTGGTACCTGGTGATATCTTGACTTCAAATCGATCTTGCTGAAATATTTCCCCCATTTAGTTGGTCCAGGAGTTCATCAATCTATGGTATCGAGTACCTATTACGGACAATGATCTTGTTCAGTGCCCGATAGTCAATACAGAGTCTCGAAGTCCCATCCTTCGTCTTTACTAACACAATCGGGTTCCCACAGGTTGATGAACTGGGACGGATGTGACCTTTCTGCAGCAACTCTTGAATCTGCCTCTTGATTTCATCATATTCTAGAATGGAGCGTCGATAGATTGGTCCATTGGGTAGTGGTGCACCTAGGGTCAGATTGATGGAGTGCTTGACTTGACAGTGCCAAGGAACCGCTGCGAGGGAGGTGAAGATGTCCTTGTACTCCTCCATGACCTTGTCCATTTGTAGTTGTCATATGAAGGGGACTTATCTAGAGGTTGCAGTCACCGTCTTCTTCTTTCCTTGAGTGCGTATCATCAGGAAACCAAATTTCCCAATTCTGGAAATGAGATTATTGCATTGTTTCTTAGTAACTAAAGAGATGGTGGTAAGCAGTGCTACCTCTGGTATCCTGTACAATTTATTTCCCAAAGTAACAATAATAGCACGGGGCCTTGATTCATACATAGCCTGTCACTTCCACAAGTATGGTTGTCCTAATAATACATCATAAACATCAAGGGGAGCGACGTCACAAAACACCTCATCCGTGAGGGGCTTGATGTTGTATGGAAGGTAACACTGTTGGCTCACACGAAGATCCTATCCTTGGTGAAGCCACCTGATGGTGTACGGTTGTGGATGTGTTGTGGTCAGTAAGCCCAACCTCTTCATGACCTATACCAAAATGAGGTTCTTTTGTCTCCCACTGTCAACTATGAACTATAGCGGGGATCCCTTTACCCACATCTGGGAGTGGAAGAGATGCTCCTCCTCCTCTAGATCTTCGGGTTCCTCCTTCTGGATCTTCATAGTGGCAACGATGGTGCTGGGCTCCGCATCGATAATCTACTTCCCTTTTTCATTTCCCTTGTCGAGTTCTAACTCATAGTACAAACATGCATTTGATTCTCAAACCTTTAGCTCAACCACCATTGACTGCATGACCCGACACTCACTTTTGTTGTGAGTGGAGCTCTTATGAAACTCACACCAATTTCCCATGTCCTTTTTTGGCTTCGCGACACTGTTATTTACTTGTAGCTTTGGAAGGTTGTCTTGGGCCACCCCGCCTTTGCTTTGTCCTTTGTTCTACATTTTGGGGGCACTTTTCCCTTGATTGGGATTTGTAGAGCCAAAGTCTCGCTTCTTTTGTTTATATTGGTATGTCTTGCAGAGCAAGGATATGTTTAGGTATTCTATTTCTTCCTGGATGTACATGTGCAGGTAGCCATGATATTTGAGTATGAAATGTTGCTCTGAATCCTCGATACCCAACTTTGTGTGAAGGGTATGGAAAAGATTGGTAAACTTTGACACATCTTGGTCCCTTCCCTGCTGTAGTGTGGTCCACTTTATGCATTGATCCTCATAGCTTCTGACAGGGTAGTACTGATCCTTGATGGCAGTCCGAAATGAATTTCAAGTGGGTGCAGCTAAAAATAGTGAAGTCCTACTTTCATCCTTCTACTCACAAGGGGTTTCCCACCTGTCCTTGATGTGGGGGCTGGCTTTGGGAGAGAGAAAGTAATCTTTTCCTAACTAGAAAAATCATGAACAGAAAAATACTCTTCTAGCATATTTAACCATTTATCTATAGCATCTACATCTATCTGACCCTTAAATATGGGAATGTCAAAGTTAACTTGTACCTTAAAGGGTGTGGCGCTTCCAGAGTAGCTGCTGGAAGTAGATGTGTCACCCCTGGGTAGTCGCTGAAGGATCTGGGAAAATTTGTCCATCATCACATTCCTTTGTCACTCAAGGGCCTCTTCGAGCAAGATTTTGATAGGATCTCCTGCCCCCTCATCTTTCTTTGCATCCACTATGGGAGGTCGTCGGGATTTGCGAGGTTGGTCTTGCAAAGGTTTGACCAATTCAAGGCCTAACTCCTTATAACCTGACCTCGTTGGGGACATGCAAAGAAAGACAGAGAAAGAGTAGACCACTCTCATACCACTAATCTAGATTTAAATAGGAATGCAACAAATTATAGATATAAGCATACATATAGAGATGCAACAGAAATAATACTTCATTTCATTACTATAAAATACTGAAAAATGCTTACAAACAGAAATGGAAATAAACTAGCTAGGGTGATGGTAGCTTATCTTTGAGAACAGATGTGGTGGCTACATGCCTTTGAACTATGTTACAATGAGGCTCGAAGGCCTATTTATTGTTGAGAAACAATGGAAAACCCTAAACATCCAAAAACCTAACCCTAGAAGATGAAACACCAAACTGTGGGCCTCATTTGGGTAAATTGGTACATCAACTTCCAAGGTCGTAACTTTGGCATACGATCTCCATTTGACGTGCACAATATCTGCTTAGAAAGATCTATCCGAGAACTACAACTTTAGGTAGAGCAACATTGATTCATGGACCCATGTTGCTCATATTTTTCCCAAAAAACGTCATTTACGGCCTCAAAATGGCTCTAGAAGTTCAGGACCCGAAAAACTACTAAAAATAGTAAACTCTGTTGCAATTAACGAAACTAAAATTCTAAAAGAAACAATGGTGGGGGTCCAAGTGGCCTTGGTCGATGGCCACCAATATCCACCTGGATCACCATGGGGCTCAGAGCGAGTTCTGGGAGCAGAGGTATACTCCTTGGAGTTGTGTTATAACTTATTTCTCTTGAACATATATGAGCCTTGTGAAGACAGGGTACCCTTCTAGAATAATCTATTTACAAAATCCTTTATGGATAAATCAAATTTGGTGATGGAAGGGGATTTGAATTTCTCCTTGGGCCTTTTTAAAACCTGGGGGTTGTCAGTACAAGCTGACCCACTAGCAGAATATTTCCTGGACAAGATCCGTTCTGGTAAGCTTATTGGCGTTAACCTAATAAAATCCAGACAGACTTGGAGGAATAGGAGAATAATGGAGGCTTAGGTTGCCAAGAAACTAGATCGTTTCCTTCTTAAAGAGGACTTGAGAGCTAGACTCCCTATTTTCAAACACTGTGTGAGAGAAGGAGGAGACTTGTATTATTTCCCTATCCTACTGGAAATGAAAATCAGTAATAAAAAACTAGACTCTCCTTTCAAATTTAATCTGGCATGGCTCAAGGAAGAATCATATAATAATTTTTTTAAAGACAGTTGGATGCCAATGGCAAGTGGCAAGGGAAGGGGAAAAGATATACTTTTTATGGAGTACCTTAGGTACATGAAAAGGGAAACCATTGAATGGGTAAAATCAAACAAGATCATAGAAGAAGTTGATTTTAATAAGATATGGGAGGAACTAGCTCATCTAGAGAGTCTGGAAGAGGATGCATATGATTCAATAGAGAATAGGGAAAGGATCAAAATTTTGGAGCCAAAGAGAAGGAAAATCCTAAATGATACGAAAGAGAAGTGGACACTAAAAAGCAAAGCTATTTGGTTGGCAGTTGGGGATGAAAATTCAAAATTCTTCTAGAACCATGCAAAAGGAAGGAAAAATACAAACATTATCTAGGGTCTAAATATGGAGAAAGGAGGTACTACAAAATATTTTGATGAAATATCTTTGTTGGAAAGGAATCATTTCAAAACCAACTTCAATGCTCTCACAAAGATTACAATAGCTAAGGTGATCTGGGTTGCCCAAAATTTCCCCAAGTACGTTGAAGAAGAGGAGAATGACATGCTCATGGTTCTGGTATCTAGAGGGGAAATAAAATGGATTTTAAAGTCAATGCAGAAGGAAAAGAGCCAGGGCCCGGATGGGTGGACAGTGGATTTATTCCAACATTCTTTGAGACCATAGGGGATGAACTTACAGGGGTGGTGGAGGAATCTCAAGACAAAGGAATAGTATATGAACCCTTCAACTCCACCTTCTTGGCTTTAATCCCAAAAATGGTTAACCCCTCATTGTTTGAGGAATTCAGGCCTATCTCTTTGTGTAATTTCATATATAAAATTATAGCAAAGGTTACTGTTGTTTGTTTGAAGCTTATTCTATCAAAGAACATCTCCAAGGAGAAATTTGGGTTATTCAATGGCAGACAGGTACATGAAACTATAGGGGTTTCTCAAGAGACCCTGCACAGTATAAAAAGGAGTCGAAAAAAGGAGTGATTGTAAAAATTGATCTATCCAAAGCATATCATAGAATTCACTGGCTTTACTTTAAAATGATTATGACTCATTTGGGGTTTAACATTGGTTTTATAAACTGTGTAATGGGTTGTATTTCAAATATCATTTTTTTTGTTCTGATCAATGGGGCTACTACACCCAAAAAGGTCTTAGACAGGTATTCCCTTTATCCCCTCTCCTATTCCTACTAGTTGTTGAAGGACTTAGTCAAATGATTTAAGAAGCAAGGAGAAGAGGAGACATAAAAGGCATCGAAGTGGTAGTGAATTTACATATTTCACATTTATTGTTGGTTGATGATATTCTCCTTTTCAGTGATGGAATTAGGAGTGATATTATGTAGATAAAAATAATTCTTAATCTATTTTTAATATATTTTTAATATATACTAGAACGTATCTTAATGCTCAAAAATACTCTTTGATTATGGAAGGGTTCTCGAGACCTAAAACTAGGAGGATAACAGACGAGCTCCCCTTTGAAATAAAGAGAATGAAGGACAACTTTAAATATCTAGGATTTTTTCTAAAGCCAAATACCTATAGGACTTGGGACTGGTTCTCACTGGTGGACAAAATCGAAAACTAGGTAAAACACTAGAGTTATAAATGGTTTTCGAGAGAGGGAAGGCTAGTAATGATGGGCATTCCTGTATACTGGACTACATTAGCCTGGGTACCCAAAGGAATATTCTCTCGGATAAGGAAATTATGCAGCAGATTTATGTGGGTCGGCTCAAAGGAGGATTCAGTCTTTCCATGGGTGGCCTGGGAGAAATTAGTTAGGCCAAAGGATGAGGGTGATGGGGTATAAAATAGCTGACAACATTTTCATCTTCGCTAGTAGCAAAACTAGGATGGAGACTTCTTTCAATGGAAAACCTATGGACAACGGTCATCAAAAGAAAGTATATTGAATCAATTCCATTGGATGAATGGTTGAGGAGTCTGGATAAGAGGTCTCCACAAGCCTCAGTTGTGTGGAAGATGACTTTGTATTCAATCAAGATCATTGAACAAGGGTTAGATTGGCATGTTGGTAATGGAGATAAAATCATACCTGGATTGCATCCTTGGGTAGGATGTAACAAGGGATATGTTTTATCTAGGGGGTTCTTAACTTATAAATTCAAGGGGAAGCTTCTACTTAAAACAAATTGAGAAGGAAAGTTAGTCGACAAATGGCACCAAGCATGGAAGTTAGTGAACGATATGAAAATGGAGCCCCAATGGATCGAGGAATGGCATAATTTCATTAGGGAATTACACAGATCAAATTTCCATCTTAGGGATCATCCAGAAATGTTGAGATGGGTACATGCGCCATCAAGGAAATACTCTCCAAAGTATGGATATAGTCACCTAATGACAAGAAAGGGATGGGGTGCACCGAAGTGGTGATACAAACCTCTATGGAAATTAAAAATCCCTGCAAAATCAAGACTATTCTTCTGGTGCATTTTAAGGAACAAAGTCCCAACATGGGACAACCTTCAAAAAAGGAATAAGATGGGTCCTCAATAGTGAACACTTTGCAACAGACGAATCGGTTCAACACCTATTTTTACGTTTCCCTTTCAATAAGAGCATGTGGGATGAAACTTTGAGGTTAGTAGGAAAAAACCAGAGATGGTCTAGAGAAAACTTCAGGGAAGCATGGCAGAGATGGTGGGATGAATCCCAGGAGGAAAATATGAGAAGCCTTCCATTAATTACCTCTTGGGGTATCTAGCTAACTTGGAATCAGAGCATATTCAGGGACCTAGCTTCTTCACCTGCTCCCATTTTTGTAGAATGTCGTTTAGTCTATGGTCTTATCCCTCTACCAAACTCTGTTAAAAAGACTAGGGAAGTAAGAGTAGAACAAATTAGGGGAGACATCCCATGGGCATATTTTGATGGATCATCAGATCTTCAGAATAATTGTGGGGCTAGCCTAGTCATTTCACACAAATCATCAAAAAAGTATAAAAGCTTTGGTGGGTATTGGCACTAGAACAAATAATTATGTTGAACTACAATACTTAAAATTGTTACATTGTTGGCTTATACATTTGGGGATGGGAAAGGTTTAGATATTTGGATATTCTGAGAACATTGCAAATATTTTAATGGAGAACATAGATGTGAAAACTACTTGTTCGTTCCATTATTAGAAGAAGTATTGCTATTGAAGCATCATCTTGATTTTATCATTGTTTTCGATATTTACAGGAAACATAATGTTGAATAAGGCCTCCTATCTAAGGAGGGTGTATAACAAGCTTTGGATGAGTGGCAGATAAAAGAAACAAAAAATGACATGATCCATGTGTCGGATCGGCCTCCTTTTTTATCATGAAAATCTTACTATGTCCTGAGTGAGATACAATGTTTATCGTTTTTTGTGTTCACATATGCATGGGTTTTAGAACTATATACTGTAAAAATATCTATTTTTTTGTTTTTTGTTTAAATTGTTTATCCTGTTTGTGTTGTTTTCCTCATAAATGAGGAGGCCTGGGAACAACCATCAACTATTGCATTGTTTATATTGGGTTTGCACAATACTTTATTTTACTTTCAGGCCAGATATCTACTATATGTTTACTTTCTTGAACATACAATACATTGAATGCTTAACTACATATACAAATATAAATTTTTATTGCCTTAATAGAAAGTTCGATTTTTTTCTCCAGAAAGAAAAAAGAAAAAAAGAAAAAAATAACATGTTGAAAAGGTTTATAAAACTTTAGTCATTTAACCTCATACAAAGAGCTATGAAACTTGTTATGAAGTAAAGTTGTAAGAACCATGAAAAAGGATATATTGCATAGATTATGGCCTATGAAATCATCAACAAAACATAAGAATACATAGTTGTCAAATTAAATAAGTACGTCTTATTTTTATGATTTCTATGGTTTTTTTTTGTTGTTTGAAAATAATTTATTTTCAATATGTTTCAAGTTCAATCATATTTTCCTTAGTTTTTGGTGTTTTGTTATTTCTCTATGTAGATGTATCTCTTAGGTTGTGTATTTTAAGCTAGATGCATTTGGTTGGCTTAACAAGATGCATTTGATTGTTTGTGTGTTTAAAGTAACATATTTGGTTGGCTTAACAATCTACTTGCATGAGGTATGAAGCAACAATTTTGTGACTTATTGTAGGTCGACCTAATAGAATGGAGACAACTGAAGAAAACAAATAAATATGAAATGCATAAAGTTACTTACATGAAACTGTTGTTAGCATCCGAAGAGAATCTAGAAAAAAGTAAAATAGTTCTTGACTAACTGATTCTCCATCAACAATGAACTATGAAAAAAATAATAATATTGGGATATCATATGTTTGTCCATGATTGTTTGAATATGTCTTAATAATATAGAAGAATTAGAGCTTTGTTGGCATTTAATTGGCTCCTTAGATGGCTAAACAAATCTATTCAAATGCAAAATAGCAGTAACATGAAACTTTTGTTTGAAATTATTAACTTTTTTAGCCATATTTACATTTTTTAATTACGTACAAAAAACATAGATAATTATTTATGAAATATTGGTTAGTTTGTTTACTTTATTATTATAATTTATTATTTATAATTTAAGAAGCTATTCTATGACTAGAGAAATCATTATACTCAAGTATAAATCTCTGGGTTGCTTTCCGAACATGATTATAGATTAAATATTTCCTTTTGGGGCCACTTTGTGTGGAGCAGTGAAACTTACCCTTATATGTGTATTCTGATGCATGCCTTTGTCCCACACAAAAATTATCTAGATTCATAATTTTTCCTGACTCAATAATATTGCTAGGTATAAAATTGTTGGAAGACATCTGAGGATGTATGGCATATGCTAAGAGAAATGAGCTTGCTCGTTGTAAACACTTGCTAGTTGAGTGCTCTCAAAAAGTTTTGCATTCACTAATGTTAGTGGTTCATAAATGCATCAGTCAAAGACACAATAAAGCATGCCATATATTATAATCAAAATATGAACAAACAATTATAATTATGTATATCTAAAAATGCCTAGAAAAAAACATTTTTAGGCAAGGTGCACCATGGATTTGCTCCAATTGATTTCCCATGAACTGGATGCATAGTCTAAGTCAAGTGGTCAAACCACGTGGTTTATTGATTATCATTAGTGACAATTACCACACTGATCCTTCAACCAAATTAGAATTAAATATAGATATTGACCATAGGTTCGATAATGTATCATTTAGTTTCAGGAGGTTGAATAAAGGATGTGTATGCTTTGTTAGCTCGTTTTTTTTAAAGCATGTAATGTAGGAGTCAAGAATCCATTATCCAGGTGTTTTTCGAATGAATAATTACAAAAAGAGAGTGTTTAAAGTCATAACCAACCTTGTGTTTCAATTCCTTTTTGTAGAGAAAACCACAAAACTCAAATGAAAAAAATGAGGAATTAATTGAATTGATTATTATAATGGGTTTCAAGTGGAAAATTTTTGAATGAAAAACATAGTTGCTATCATTACCTCTAAAACCAGTCTTAGTTGAAACCCCATTTCAGCAGTGGGGGTTGGAATTTATTGGAAAAAATCACCCACATTCTTTAGGAAAACATAAATGGATATTAACTACCACAAATTTCTTTACGAAATGGATTGAAGCTATACCTAAAGACATGCCATTGATAGTGTAGTGATTCAGTTTTTAGAAAGTATCTTTTCAAGATTTGGCTTCCCTAGAAAAATCATAATAGATAATGCTCAGTCTTTTAAATCTTAGAAGATGGTCAAATTTTCTGAGAGTTGACATGTTACATTTGGTGATTCCACAACCTATTACCCCCAGGGTAATGGATTGGCTGATTCATCTAACAAAAGTTTAGCCATAATTATCAAGAAATTGTTAGAAGAAAATGAGAAGGTTTGGCATACCAAATTTAAGTTTGCATTGTGGGTAGATAGGATCAGCATCAAAAATTCCATTGGTACATCACCATTCCACTTAGCCTATGGAACAAAGGTGTTTTCCCAATTTCCTTGAGTCTACCAGTGATGAGATTATTGTAGGAACATGAGGAAGAGCTTGATAATTTTCAAAGAAGAAATAATCAACTTATCAAAGTACAAGAGCTAAGAGAGAAGGTATAACAAAAATCTTAGTTGTTTCAACACAAAATAAAATGGATCCATGATAAAAAGGTTAAGGAGGATGACTTTAAGCTTCAAGATTTAGTTCTAAAATGGGATGTCAGCTTTGAGGATAAAGGGAAACATGGTATATTTTATTATTTATGGAAAGGAACTTATAGAATTGTTTCTTTAAGAGGTAAGAAAGCTTTCATTTTGAAAGGTCTAAATGGTTTTTTGTTGAGTGGAGGTCCAGTAAATGGATGCTTCCTAAAACATTTCCTAGTTTGAGAGATATCAGTCACCACATTTCATTATACATATATGTGTTTAAAGAAGTTTTGTAGGATTGACAACAAATTTGAAGGATTTAAAGGCCGAGGTTAATGCCATAAGATTCTGATGACATGTTGTCACACTTTACATAAATTTCAGTTTTATGTTTCAGTTAAGGAGTTACAAAGTGTTTATTCTTCAAAATAAAGCAGAGTGAAATTTTCAAGTTTCTTAATAGGAAATTTTCTTAGCACAATGGATCACACATAAGTTCAATGTGTTCATGCTTCCTCTTGAGGAGACAATATCCCCATCAGAGCCAAATTTTAGCATCAGGTTTGCACCTTTAGTTCAAGGCAATATTTACCAGTTCATTTTTACAAATTCATGGTTTTGTAAAGGGGCTATTAAATTTTTGTGAAATTTTCCATCTAAGCCTAGGGATATGTCTAATCAATTTTTTTTACCAAACACTAAGATTATCATATTTTTTTGTAGCACATTTAACTTGTCATAAACCTATACCTAGTGCTACGAAATATTTTCTTAGCGCTCACCGAAAAAATTTAAAACTCGGGTTTCAAGCCGACAACATCATTATTCTGAGTTCCCAAATGTTTGTTGATGAAGCCTTATCAATTTTCATCCATGATTTGATAACCAAATATATTTTCAAGCCAAAGAGATTTGTTGAAAATCAAACCCTAATTTTCCATGTTTACCCTAAAACAACATTTTCCAGCAAACCCATATTTATAATTTTAGTGCACATGAAGCTTTCTAAGCTTTTTGCAGCATTCAACTAGGGTGTTTCAAGGTTGGGAAAGGTGTTTTCAACATCAGATATTCTACAATATGGGTCAATTTGGTCATGTGAGGAGGTTTGAACTTTATGCTATGTATTTCAAATTTTATCTAGAGATGTTAGTTCTATTCGAAAATGTAGGATGGGAGCCAGTGTTCTAATGCTTCAATGAACATAATCTCAGTTGGTGCCATGATTTCATCTATTCCTTTGATGGAAACACTATAAGAATAAGGAACCTGCAGTTTCCTATCATATAAGAATCCATTACTGAAGCAACAGGTTTTCTAATTGAGGGTGAGAGGTGGCTTAAAAAACAAAGACTACAGAATGTAGACTTGAATTTTTCCTGAAGGAGGACTACCAGAATTAAGATTAGAATGTATGGGTCCTCCAAAATATGTTGAAGCCCAAATGATCTACCACCATTATAACTATACAACTCTTCTTCACCTATGAAGGTTAGTATTCTAAAGCTTAATTGTATCGTATGAGGTTTCTTTATTATCTGGCAGGTTTTACCAAGATGAATTTAATGTATTTTCTTCACCAAAGTTTGCTAAATATGTGCACCAAAGAAAGAACAATACCTGAGCTATAACCCCCATGATATTTTTTATCATGGCCTAATTAAAATACTATACACTTATGATTTAAATAGGCAGGTGGAGCAGTTGAGGAAATTGAGCCAGGAAAATCTAAGACCACCTGCACCTAGAAGACCAAGGAGAGGTCAAAAAAGATTTTCTACCCAAACCCTAGCTCAAGAAACCAAGGGAGAATCTAGGTGATAAACATGATGAAACACCTACAGAATCACCATACATTAAGGTTTATGAAAGGAGTACTAGAAGCCAATAGAAACTTATGGTAGAGGAAGAGGAAGAAAAATAGAAAGAAACACAAAGTAAAAAAGGAAAACAAAAGATATAAACAAAGGATGAAGAAGTCGAGATAGAACCTAGGGTTTATGACAAAGACCTCACACTCACCCTAGTAACAAGTTGAGACTAAATTTCAAAGCCAAAAGGAACCCTAGGCTGAAAGAAACAATGATTATTTATGCAAAGGAGGAAAATGTGCAAACTTCAAAGAGTATAAAGAGACAGAGGAAAATAGAGCATGTGGATAGAAAGAAGGAAAAAACACTAAAGGTTGCAAAAATCACACGTAAACATACTAGAAGGCTGATAAGAAGTCATAAAAAGCTATAAATCCTTTGTTAGGTTGCAAAATCCATGGAGCAATGACCAATTTACTTCATGGGGTCAGGGAAATACATAAACCCTAGTTTAGTTGCACAAACCCTAATGGTCTCTCAGGATTTTGACCTACTCAGTTTAATATTTTTATAGTAAATTATTTTTGATATATTGTGGTAATATATTAATTTTTTTTGTGGTTGGAGTATGAGTCAACATGAGGAAATATATCCTTGAAAGGAGCAAACAGTTACATAGTTTCGACATAATTTATAATTTCATGCACTAGTTTGCTACAAGAAGGGAAGACGAGTTTCAGTTTTATATATCAAGCCTACAAATAAGTGAACAACTCTAGATCATATAATACAGTAGAAACCTCATCCTTGTTCCAGGATACGAGTAGGATACACACACAATAGTCCTACAAATTTATTTTGACCACTAATATGTGCCAGATTGACATATGAGTAGCTAAGATGATAGGGTTATGATTATTTTTGTTAATTAAACTTTTAGATTATGTACATATCTTGTAAATATTGTTATGAAAATTTGAGTATCATATCTCGATTATATTTTTCCTATATATTAGATGAGAAATATGGAAAAAATGTTGGTTTTAGAAAGAAGAATAGTTATTGTCTATGTGTTGAAGGATTTCTTCACTTAAAATTTGCCAATATCAGTAGATTTTGATTAGTGATATAAAGACTTATGTGATAGTAAGTCTTAGTATGTATTCTCTATATGTTTCAATGTTCCTTCTTTATAATCTCATTTGAATGTATGATCTTCTAAGTATTTGAATAATATTTATTGATTTAGAAATCATCCATCGTTTGATGCTATGAGTTAAGATATTCAAGTATTCCCATTTTGATCCTCTAAAGATACTCTAGGATTCATTTTATATGCCCTACTATAGTGGAATATTATCTTATTTTATCCCTATAGTTATAATGATGATAATGATCTAGTATGTACTATCTACCTTGCCTTTATCAATTGTGATTATAAACCAGCCATCTTAGTAAATTGATGTAAACCCTAGTTTCTTGAATCTATTTCCCAATGCATTATCTTCGTCAGGCCCAACCAAACCCTACATCTACACAACATAATTGATGATATAGCCACTATGTAAAAGCATAATCAGTGGTTGATTCAGTAATTAGATAGTTAGAGAGAGACCTCTCTAGATTGAAGGGGCCAGCCTTCAATCTATAAGTTGGATTGTAAAGGTTACCTTAGAGACTCCTCTCCTACAACAAAGAGGAAATTTATGAGTTCTAACACATCGTGACTGGGATTGGTAAAATCAGCTTTCAAAGGGAGTCAAACTCCCCTCTTGGACTCAAGGATGTCATGTTCGTTCCAGGGCTAAAGAAAAATATCATCTCTGTTGCAGTTTTTGAATACGTGGTTATGATGTGATATTCATTAAAGGGAAAGCATTCTTGAGACACATAGCCAAGGGGAAGGTGAAATAAATAGGTGCTTGAGTCAAGAACATGTATGAAATTTAGCTAGAAGGTGCATGCAAAGCCTTGAGGATCAAGGCAAGGGTTAGAGACATGATGGTTGAGAGGGAACATAATTTACCTCTGAAAATGGAGCCTTAGAAGGAAAGGCAGAGAAGAGGTAAGTGGAGACATCCACTCAACTAGGTACCTACAGTAGGGGGAGAGGTTGAGCCAAGTGGGTAGAGGGGTCACATGAAACCATACCTCTGGGTGTGAGGTGGGATGATGTGAAGCCCTAGTCCAAGGGTTGCAGAAATTTGGGTAGGGTCCATTGAGGCATTCTCCTCATGGATCATTACCTTGCTATAGGATCCCACAATATTTAGTAGCATGAGGCATAGTTTTAGACAGATACTGAGGAGTGTAGAGGACTTTTTACAGTAGATCAGGAGGCTCAGTAGCAAAGTTAGGAATAATACAATTTTCCCAGTAGAGAGTTGCAGACATAGTTGATTTAATGTTTTTTTTATGCTTCTTGGTTGCACATGTTGCAGTAGCAATAAAAAAAATGATAGGTGTTGTGTGCAAGTACATTCCATAGGTGTTGGATAGGGGTGGTTGATAATCCCTTTCTTGTTGAGAGGGAGTCTTGAAAATGTAGCAAGAAAGTCTTAATTTTAATTTTTCCTTAATTAAATTGAGGAAATCTAAAATTCCACATCAGCAGACAACCTGGAGGAGTTATCTAAGGTGACATGGATATTTTAACTCAGTTAAGAACACTCAATTTGAGTTAATGAGTTGAAGTTCAGTTTACTTGTGTTGATTCCTAAAAAAGAAAAAGTAGGAGTCTAGCTCAGTTAATTCAATTTAGGGGCATGAAGTTTAATTGCGTGTAATGATTCCTAAATTTTAGGAACCTAGATTGAGCTAATTTTGGTTGTAGAAATCCAATTCAATTAAATTGAGTTATGGTTAGTTAAACTAGTTATAACTATTGGAGGAACTAGTGGAAGGTCAATTTATGGAAGTGTAACTTCGAGCACACTCAGTGATCTTCCAAATAACTAATAAATCAAACCTAAATTAGATCATGCATGCAATGAATTCAAGTTACCCAATTGAGATGGAGATTCCAAGGTAGTGTACTATTAGTTATAGAATATTATGAAGTGTACAGGAAATTCATGCAGTAAGAGGATGTGCCTAAAGGAATTGTGCAATTCCAATTGAGGAATTTCCTAATTAATAGGGGCCTAATTCCTCAAGGAACAACACAAGGAAACATGAGCTTGGAGGGCTTGAAAATTCGCTAATTTTTGGCTAGAGTGAGTCAGTCAGGTAGAGAGGTAGAATATACACTTGCAAGTTATGCTTAGGCTTGAGAAAGCATATGTATTCATCTCTATTCTTTGATTAATGTAATACAGATAGCAAGGGGTTTTGAGCAGTTACTTTCCCCTAGATAAATCATTGTGCACGTGTGATGTTTCCTTTTCCATGTCTATGATTTGTGTTCTAGCTTGTGAATTGAATTCCATAGCATAGTAGAGTAACTTCGAGTCTTGTGATTTGGTAAATTTCATGAGTCGTTTTGAATCTACAGCCTAATTTCTACAATGGACACTAACAAGAAACATTACCCCTTATTCATCGATATTTTTTATTCTAATTGATCCATTTTCAAAAATTTATTCTATTTCATAGGGACCTAACTAGTGTGTTTGGAACTTTCCTTGAAAATATGTAAATTTTGAATTAAATAAGACAAATCAATCACCTAGTTTGAACTTCTTCAATTCAATGGATTTGTCATGCCACCTTCATCTAATTCATCCAACTATGTCAACCTTTTCTTTTTGGTTTCAACGATATCTAACCCAAATTTTGTTTTCGTTATGAATGTCTCCACTTGGAACTTTATAGGAAGTAGAACTTTCTTTCCATAAACAAATTCATAAGGTGTACTTCCAATGGCAATTTTCCATGGGGTCTGATATGCTCAAAGTGTTTCATGATGTCTATTTGCCTAATGTTTCTAATGTATATGTATTTCCTTGGCCATAATATCTTCAAGTACTTTATTTGTTGACTCCACTTGTCCATTAACTTGTGGATGATATGGAATATTCTTTTGACACTCAATTTTATACTGCTCCAAAATATTTTGAACAAGCTTAGGTGTGAAATGTGTAGTCTAATCTATAACAATTATCACTGGACACCAAAAAAAAAAAAAAAATAGCCTTAACAATAAATGTTAAAACAACATTTTTAATTGAAAATTTTAAAAGTTTAACTTCTACCCATTTAGTGATAAATTGGTACAAACAAGAATATACCTTTTCTACTTGGATGCTAGATTAATTTGACCTACAAAATCTAGAGCCCATATTTCAAGTGGCTCTATTAGTACCTAGAGGCATTTCATCTATTTTAAGAAGTCTTCCCATTCTTTGATAATTGTCACAAATTCTAACATATTCTTTAGCATCATTAAAAAAAATAGGCCATAAATATCTAGAGAGAAATACTTTATATGCAATTCTTCTATCAGTAAAATTTCCTCCACAAGGCTCATCATGGCATGATTTTAATATACCATGTACTTCATATTCTTGTACACACCTTTTGATAATTATATCAAGTCTAGTTTGGTACAATTCTTTTTGTGTCTAAGAGGAAGGGCCATTGAAACTGGTAACTTTGTGTTTTTCTTTGGTTAATAGTGTTTGCATGATGGGAGGTATGCTTGTTGGAATTAATTTCAGCTTTATAGTTGTGGCCCTCATTTTTTGTGGTTATTATGAATATCTACTAGAGATGAGACATCATTGAATTGATGCATAGGATTTTCATGGTCTCGAGAAGTTGTAGGAGGTATGACAGGGCTTGGAGATGTTTGCAAGTGAGGTTTTGGGTGGAGAAGGGGTTGAATAAAGTGTAACGCATGTAATGGAAGGGAAACCTAGATTGTAATTCACCTTGGAAGGCTTCTCGCCTATGTTATAATGCACTTTTTGAAGGAAAAGGATGTGTTATAGTTTGCAGGGTGAGAAAATGAAAAATAACCACTTGAAAACTATTGTATTTCCAATGGTAATTAAAATACGCTTTGAAGAGAATGGTTGACTTAGTCACAATTGATCATTTTCTTAGAGTGATCTACAATGTCAGGTCATGGATATATATATTTAGTGTTGGAAAAAAGAGGTGTTGTTAGATGAACGCATTCTCCTACTAGAGAGAGCATAGAAAACCAGCAAAGAGAAAGGGGACAAAGTGATGCATAGCTAATTTATATTGCATAGATCATGATAAAGATGAAAAATATGGTATACATATAGCAAAGAGACAGAGTGCAAGCAAAAGAGTGTGATGGTTGGTGTTAAATGACATAGTGCAGATATGTAGCAGATCAAATGTGGGTAGATTAAAGATAGCTAACAATTTGTCATTGTAGGTGTCATGTTTAGTAATTGTTTTACATATTGATGGAAATTTCTTTACAATTATGAACCAAGTTTGTATGTATCCAAGGTCTTGACACCATTGATGTATCTCCATGCCTATTAGCCTTGCATTGCCTATTAGCCTTGCATTCATGTATTTTTGTTTTTGTATGACTTTGGGTGAGAAATTGTAGCTACTAAGATCGTGGTTTCTTAATGCGTTGGGATGAATCATGTAATGATTTTGTATATGTCTAAGTGATGAGAAGAGTATATTGTTGTCAGTCTATGATGAGAGTATTGAAGAGATGAGATAGGTTTTGATGTTGGTTATATTTATTGAGATGAATAGTTGACATGTTGGAGAGAGTGTTGTGGATATACTTGTGTTAAGAAGTTGGTTTGTAGAGGATTGGTATTGGGGTGATGTGTTTATGTTGATGTAGTATTCGGGGTTTGTGATGAAAAATTTTGAAATGTGTCCCTAGAATGTTTGTGGAGGTTGGGGCCTCCCGCAAGTGGTGTATTACCAATATAGGAGTAGTGGCTTCCTTCCAGTGGTGGCTGGCAAACTAGTGAAGGTGGTGGCCTTCAGCAAGAGGTGGTCTACATAGTTTATAGGGAGTTGGGGCTTCCTAGCTAGTGGTGGATACAAAACTATAGAATGGGTTGTGACTCCTAGTTTGTAGTGGTAAGCTAAATGATGTAAATAAAATTATTAACAAAATGATAAAAGAATAACATAACAACAACAACATGGTGGTTTTTCCGAGTTGGGTTTTCTACCTAACATCCAGTGTCCCTATGTGATGTTATTTGCATCTCCTATGCATTATTATATTGACTATTTAAAATGGTTTGTTTACTTAGTTCTTCTGATGAATGATATGTAGTGTTTGATTAATTTTTTGGCATAAAAATTTTAAATTTGTGTAATTTTTATCACTACTGATTCAACCCCCCCCCCCGCTTAGCAGTGTCCTCATTTCAAATAGTTTAGGTGGAAACTTTTGTGTTACCAATTAGCTAGAAAAAATTGTAAACCAAGAATATCTAGTAGAAATTGCAAAAATATGTTCATCAAGAAAAGTATCCTCTACAAGAACTGTTGTATTAGTATTTTTTATTTTGGAAAGAAAGACAACAATTGTGTTTTCCTTTCCAGGTTTATCCAATATAGTTATGTTGAAATCTTGTAATAATAGACTCCATTTAATAAGTCTACCATTACCTATAGGTTTATTTATCAAATATCTAATGGAAAAATGATCAGTGTGAATAAAAGTTTTGTATTCAGTGATATAATTTTTAAATTTATTGATGGCATGGAATATTGCTAAAAACTCGTTCATTAATTGTATAATTCAACTATGTAGGAGTTAAATTTTCTCTTATACAATAAATTGCATGAGTTATTTGAATTTTTTTCCAAGTACAATCCCTAGAGTTCTATCTCAGGCATCTGTAGAGATGTGAAATGAGAGGGACCAATTTGGTCCTCTTAAGATAGGTGCTCCAGAAAGCTTTTGTTTTAATGAATCAAAAGCTTGTTGACATGAAGAATCCCAGTAAATACACAATATATGGTAAGGTATTTGAAAAGTGGTTAAGTTATATTTGTGAAATTTTCTACGAATCTTCGATAATTTCTTGTAAATACAAGAAAAATATTTACATCCTTTTTAGATTTTTGCATCAAAATTTTGGTAATGACTTCGATATTTTCTAAGTCAACATTAATGTTGACACCTTAAATGTGATGCCCCAATAGAATATCTTCATTAAAAATTATAAAACATTTTTTGTTGCTTAAAGAAAGGTTAGTTTCTTGACATCTAATAAGGAATTTTTGAAGTTTCTCTAAAGATTCTTCAAAATTATTTCCATATACTATAAAATCATCCATATAATACTTCAACACAATCATGAACCAAGTCAAAGAAAATACCTTGTATTTCTCTTTTGAATGTCACGAGGGCATTGCATAATCCAAAAAGAAAGTAATCTATAAGCGTAAGTTCCATAAGGGCATGTGAATGTGGCCTTATCTTTATCTTCTAGAAATATCTGAATTTGATTATAACTATCAAAGCCATCAAGAAAAAAAAAACATTTTTTCCTTGCTAATGTGTCAAAGACTTAATCTATAAAAAGAAGTGGAAAATGATCTTTGCAATTCTTCTTCCACAATCTCCCTCAAATTAGGATCTCTTTGAGGTTGTCTAATGGGTATATATATATATATAGATATATATATGCTAAACCCATTAGGCAACCTCAAAGAGATCCTAATTTGAGGGAGATTGTGGAAGAAGATATTATATATATATATTATATATATATATATTATATATATATATATATATATATATATTAAATTCCTTTCATATCTATGTATTCCCATGCAAAATTTGAGGAATGCGCTTGTAGCATTTTTATTAATTGATCTTTTTGAACTTCTACTAGGTTAATATTAATGTTTAATGTTTTATCTAGACTAATTTCTATAGGAGTATTGCCAAATTTATCCATAGAATTTAATGATACCATAGAATGATGTGATGAAAAATTTTAAATCTTATAAATTTCTTGGAAACCTCTTTCTAACATATTCACATGATAACTTTGTTTTCAAGATATTGAGAAGAATCATAATTATTCATAAGATGCATTAACTGATTTTCTTCATCATCTTTCTTAAAGGAGATTGCTTATTAGATGGTTAGAATAGGTTGTGTATCTTAATATTCTTCTTCTTCATCATTAATCCATTCTTGAATCATTTTCAAATTCAGTAATTGCTTTAGTTGGAGGGTAACATGTATATTTTTTCATTGAATTTCCATTATAGATTGTCATGTCACTATATAATCTACAACTGATAAATACATCAGGCATGGATAACAAAGGCCTACCTAATAGAAATGGATGACCACCCAAATTGGTTTTTTGTGTCAATACCATAAAAGAAATTTGATATTCCCAAGAATATAGAGATACAAGTATGTATTTTAATACATCTTTTGGTTTTATGGTAGATCCATCTACTCATTGTAACGTTGTTGGTTTACATTCAAGATTAATTAACTATAGTTCATCCATAGTACTTTTAGTCATTACGTTTATTGTTGCACCTAGATAAATTAATGTCTTTTTTTCCCACGAAAGAAGCCATAATTTCATTTATAGAGTAAACAAAATTACATTTTGTATATACACATCTAAGTATGTATTCAAGAAATATCCACCCAAATCCTTTCAATGGCCAAAAAGCGAAAAATATAATCCATCAGGATAGATCATCATCTACAACATTTGACCACATGGGTCTACAAATATCCTAGCAAATAGAGATGCGAAAAACCATTGTACAATCTCACAAAAATATCAAAATTTCTAGTCTATGAGAGTTAAGAGTGTCATATAAGAGTTAACAAAACAATATGAAATAAGATAAACATAAATGAAAATAGGGACTATATCCAAATAAGAGGATCAACCATGTATGGCTAATGGAAGAATAACAAATTTTCACCATTCAAAACTTCTTCAATGGACCATAAACCCTGATCAAGCTAAAGGCCTTCCATAAAAAGTCGATCTTCCTCCCCGTTCCACTCCCTATAAATAGGAACACAAGAGAAATAATCATAAGTGAGCTTTATCCTCATCAAATCCTCTTGAATGTGAGAAAAGTGTAACTTATGACATTTTTTTAATCTCAGTAACCTAATTGATCACTAAAAAAGAATAAAATAAGAAAAACTTAGTTGGTTAGAACCCTTTTCTCTAGAAAATTCCAATAAAGAATGACAGGATAACAGTTCAACCCAATTGTTTTTGTCCATACCTAGACCCATGTTAAATTTGAATAAATTTTGCTTAGATAAATATAAACTGAAATCACCTCCACACTTTATATCATCCCCCTGATTAGCTCCATCAAAGCAACCCCATGGGCACATTTTATCATGATCCTTTGGGATTACCAATCTATTTCAGGGAGAAGAGAAAGACTAAGGAAAATGTGATATAATTACCATGACTTTATCAACCACTAGTTCTGGACAAGATGGTTTTTTTTCGAAAATTTATTTATTTCTTGCTAACCATACACCTCAACAAATGAGAAGTGGTAAGGCCCTAAATGTTTTTGTATTCCTATTTTTTACCCAAACCCTCCACCTCTCCTCAAAAGAAGGACCTTTCCAAATACATCCTCAATCAATTACAATTTTGTACTTATTTCAGACTTGAGAGGAAAAAAGAGATCAAGCAAATATGTGTTTTATAGATTCACATTCAACTCACAGAAGTAGCACCATCTAGGGACAGTGTTATGACACCTTTGTAATAAATTTTAGGTAGGAATGTTTTTAGCAAGGTGACACCACATGAAAAGTCAGGATGTTTTAGACACTTTACCTTCCAAACACCTTTCCACCACCACTCCCCCTCTACTACCACAACAAACATATTTAGATTAAGATACCCCATCTTGGGGGAATATGTCCCCATCAAAGAGTTAGCCCAGATTAGATCATCATTTTTGGGAGAGTTTGATATGTGCAATAGACAAATCATATAAGTAACTATTCCAAATCTCTTAAAATTCTTGGTCAATCTGCAAATATCCAATAGCTAACCAACCTTAATGCAAAATAGAAGTTTGAGAAGGGTTATCAATGTGGGAAAGTCTTGAAATACCTCTATCTTCAAATTGATTAATGAGTACCTAAGGTAGTAGATGGGATACCTACTACCTGGCCAAGTGTCCTGGCCTAGTCTTAACTTTGAACCATTTCCAACCTTCCAAGCAAGACCCAAAGAAATAAGGTCAAAATAATTAACAATGCAATTCAAATTTATAGAAATGTTGGTGTGTCAATTGTACCTTAGCCTAACCCAATATTCCATAGAGAAAGGGTGAATGTAATTTTGAAATACCACCATGGCCCAAAAGCTGTGAGTGGATAAAATTCTCCATCCACATTTCGCTACTAATGCTTTTGAGAACAAAAAAATGATTTTGAGACCCCAACCAATAAGCATTTTAGGAAAAGCATTAAGTTCCCATTTTACCCAAATGAGAACAAAATGTCCCTAAGTGTTGGCCCACAAAATTTGAAGCATATTCTTATTGTTCCTTCTAAGACTCCTCGAGGGATCCATGCTTCAAGCATCAATTTGATTAGGACAAGCTTCCCTGTCTACATAGCCACCTTAAGCTATAACCTTTTAATTTTTTTTCTAACTTAAAAATTAGCCAAGACCAATATTCCTTCATGTAGCAGATAGGTTTCAAATGAAAAACCAAATATTTAATCCCTGAATCCAATTGAAAAGGAAAAACATTCTTGAAATTTTGCAATTTATGACCTGCCATGTTTTTAGAAAAAATAGAGTATTTCCTATCATTTACAACCATTCTCATAGATTTTCCATACAGGTTGATAGTTTTAGATAATTTAGCAACATCTCTATAGGAACAATTATAGAAAATGAGAATACCATCAACAAACAAAAGATGAGTAATTGCAAGGGTATTAACAATAAAAACAACCTGGAATTCACCCCTATATTCAACATCTACCAACAACTAAATAGGACCCTAAGAAACCAATAAGAACATCAAAGGGAACATAGGGAATCCCTATCTTAGACCTCTCTAAGCATGGAAGAAAGGGGAGGCTAACCCATTTATTAGAACAAAAAAAGAAACCCATCAAATATACTAATTTATAAAATCAAAACTGAAACTTAGGTGGGTGAGAAGTGTAGGTTTAAATCCTGTACATAAATTACTTACATACGAATTGTAAAAACAGAAAATAAACCATGGAGAGAGCATAAAACATAAAACATATATACACAGAGATTTTCCCATATATCCCAAAACTAGGATTACTAGATTGATTTTTCATTATGTTCCTTTCAATGTTACAATACATATATATACATGTTTAAGCATCCATTAACCCTGCATTAGATCATAAATGTAGTTCCCTTGACCGATTCTACAAAATACCATGGACAGAAAACCATCATGCTCAAAACCATGTGTGAAATCCATGCACAGAACCATATGTATGTCCGCCCACCTAATATAGGGTCAAAAAAAAAATCTCCCACATTCTCCTAACATTGGGGTAGTCATGGAAAGAATATAACACAACCCAACATTCTCCCACTTGTATAACATATCCCTTACAAAGTGATACAGAACATCAATGTCCTTTGTCTTTGAATGATAAGCAGGGTTCTTTGTGAAAAAAATTACAATTTGGTTGTCACAGCCTATCCTTATAGCTCGTTGTACTAATCCCATACTCGAACACAATTTCTACAACCAAACTTCTTCCTTTCTTGCATGGGTGGTTGCCATATATTCTACCTCTATATTTGAAAGTGCGACCATAGACTATCTCTTACTCATCCAACTAGATGCACCTCCAAATAGGTTAAACACTTACCCACTTGTAGATATTCTCTGATCCAAATCTCCAACCTAGTATTTATCAACAAAGCCACAGATGTCCAAAACTTTGTCAAATCCTAGTCTTCCTTGGTAGAGAAAACCATAACCACTAGTGCCATGCATATACCTGAAAACCCATTTCACTGTTGTCCAATGCTCCTTCCCTGGCTTCGACATAAACCTGCTCAATACTCCCAGTGCATGTGCAATGTCTGGTCTAATACAGACTATTGCATACATCAGGCTACTGACTACATTTGCATATGGAACACGGGACATGTCCTCTTCCTCTTCTTATGTCTTGGGACACTGTTTAGTAGATAACTTTACACCTACAGGAATAGGAACCATCACCGATTTACTATCATGCGTATTAAACCTCTACAATATTATCTCAACATACTTCCTCTGCGTTAACTAGAGCTTCCTCTTTGCCCATTCTCATTTAATTTCCATTCCCAAAATATAGTTTGCAGCACCAAGATCTTTCATGTCAAATTTGGAGGAAAATCAGGTCTTCAAGTCCTGTATAATTTATTTGTCATTTCCAACCAGCGACATATCATCCACATACAAGACCAGATAAATAACACGATCACCAATTAATTTAAAATACACACAGTGATATTATTTTCTTTTGGTGAAGCCAAGTCTCCATATAAATGTATCAAATTTCTAATACCACATCCTTGGTGACTATTTTAACCCATACAATGACTTTTTTAACTTGCATACCAGTTCTTTCTTACCCTTCACCACAAAGCCTTCAGGTTGCTTCATGTAGATTTCTTCTTCCAAATCCCCATGAAGAAATATTTTCTTCACATACATCTATTTTACCTCAAAATCAAAAGCAGTAGCAATAGATAAAATTAATCTAATAGAAGCTACCTTTGCAACAAGAGATAAAATGTCACCAAAATCAATTCCCGACACCTGGGAATAACATTTTCCTACCAACTGAGCTTGGTATTTATCCACCTTTCCTTGTGCATTGATCTTCTTCTTAAACACCCATTTGTTGCCAATGGGTTTCCTTCCAGCTGACAACTCCACCAGATCCCAAGCCTCATTTTTGTGCAAAGATGTCATTTCATCAACCATGGCCTCCTTCCAAAGTTTTCCATCCTCTAAATCTACTGCTTCCCTCAGAGTTTTTGGATCATCATCAATAATAGATAAAGAAAAATTTGAACAGAAAGAAGATGGACTATACCTTTTTGGATGCCTTCTTTCTTGAACTAATCTTCTCACAGCCAGAATTTGTGGCTCTTCATCTTTTGATTCATCTTCTATTGTAGAGTCAAATTCTTCCTCCTTTAGCTCAAACTCTTTCTTCTCAAGTTCTTTTGGTAGGAATTCATGTTTAATAACATCATTCACCTCTCTAAACACCACATCTTGGTTGTACACAACCTTCCTTGTTTTTGGGTTCCAAAGCTTATAACCTTTTAAACCATCCTTATACCCAATAAAGATGCACTTTTTAGATTTACTATCCAAATTTGTTCTTTTCTCCTTTGGAACATGTACATATGCATCACATCCAAATACCCTCAAATGTGAAAGAGAAGGTTTCTTACTAGCCCATACCAGGTAACATGCAGTCTCCATTACCTCTACCCAGAATTCTTGTCCTAACCCCGCACCACTAAGCATGCTTCTTTCCTTTTCCATCAATGTATTGTTTATTATTTGTGAAACTCCATTTTTTTGAGGTGTGTATGGAGTAGTCTTTTTCCGTGCTATACCACACTTCTTACAAAACTCTTCAAACCTTCTTGCAAAACTCACCACCATTATATGTCCTCAACACCTTTATCTTCTTCTCTATCTAGTTTTCCACTAGAGCCTTAAATTCTTTGAACCTATCAAAGACTTCAAATTTCTTCCTGAGAAAATATATCCATGTATTCCTTGAGACGTCATCTATAAATGATACATAGTACACATACTTACCCAATGATGGAACCGAAACAGGTCGAAACACTACACCACTTGACATGATGGCAACATTTTATTGTTGATATGGTCGATCTCTCCCTTTTGGACCTCTCGATCTTATCACCATGGGCTTTATCCTTGAGATTTGGACCTTCCTCCCTCTTTTATGGATCCCTAAATCCCACTCCCTTCCATCCCTAAATGGTTGGTCATTGATTGTTGAATTCCTATGTTGAGATTATTCTTACACGCTACTCATTCTAGCTTGGAGAAGGAGTGCTTGAAGAGTCTTTTCTTGGACTTAGACATCCAACATAATGGGGTCTCCAACATCAAGGCATAGGTTGTATGCTTCCCTTTTTAGCTTATATATATTATATATCTATATATATTATATATATATATAATAAAATCAGCTTAGATCCCTTTAATTCTAGATCTACCCAAGGCTAAAAGAAATCAAATATCTTAATATGCAATTTTTTTATAGGGAAAAGCAATTTGATTCCTTTGGGCTTTTGGTACATCCATAATTAAAATGGATTCATACTAGTATAAACTTAACTAGGTAATGAAAATAAGACTATTAGATTAACAATGGTAGTATTAAATTAACAATGGTAGTTTTAGCCACGTAGACTTGTGGTAATGTGCCCATAGTATTGCATGTATAATGGGTGAGAGTTAAATGGTAAATGCTTGACCCATGGTGAGGATGTTGACCAAATTAACTATGTTCAAATGAAAGAAACATTGCCATTTTTTTTCCACAAGCAACTTTTTTTTCCAAAAACAATTGTGTTGTTTATTATATATATATATATATATATATATATATATATAATATACCTTTTATATTTTTCTGAATACCAACGACATATGGTCAATGTTTTTGTTTTGCTTTCACTTACTCCCGGTTGAAATCACAACTACTCCATTCCTCTGTTTCTGTTCTTTTCGTATCACAGTTCTCCCATTTGAAACCTGAAACCTGAAAGAAGAGAGCTCCCTCTATGATATATATATATATATATATATATATATATATATATATATATATATATTTATATTCCTACTATTTATGTGGTTTCTGTTCACGAATTTATGTCTGGTCGAGACGAGGCTCATGTGTCATTGCTCCCGAGTCGAGGTGGCTTTGATTAGTATGGCATTGAGGTCACTCAATGCAATAAAAAAAGTCAATTCCATTTAAATTGGTTATTATCTATGTTTGATACGACATGATTGAATAATTTTATGCATGATGCCAACCTTTATTAGTTCTGAAAATCTTGGCAAATCTTACATTTAAGTTTACAAATTCACAATTTGATTAATTTCAATTAGTTTAAATTTCATGTGAAATATTAAATTTCATTGTAAATGTAACAAATTATATATTAGATTAATATTGTCATTTGAAAAATATCAAACTTCATAATTTCTCTATATTTTTGTTGTTAGTTGTTGATTTAATATTATATTAAATAAGAATAAAATTTGTTTTAGGGTTTTATTTAATATTTTAAAATATTTTTATTATTTATTTATATTTAGTGGTTATTTTCCAATCAAGGTGCGGGGCAGATGATCGTCTTTCTCGAGACTCCCAACAATGGTGAAATGACGACTGACATAGTAGAAGGGTGGCTTAACTCGAAACCCTACGTGCACGATTAAGACGGTGGGGTGGTAGATAGCATGGGTGAGTTTAATGTGGGAGCGATATAACATAGGGTTCATAATCTCCACGTGATGAGGGCTCGTAGCCCCACTCATGCATTCGTTTAATGCTAGAGGCTAGTTTTAGGAGGTAAGCAGAGTTGCTTGGTTCTCTATCCTCTAGTAGTAAGCTTGGTTGGGAGGTTCTACTCGTGGGATGTCACCAACCTCGGGTTCATGGCAACTGTAGTCAATTATTTATTGTTTCTTTTCTCCCCTCCTCGTCTATGGCTTGCTCTATTTTTGAGTGTCTCTTGCAAGTTTTTCGACCCCTCCTACAAATTTCTTATTGAGTGAACTTGAATTTCTCTGCAAGAGAACATGTCTCTGTGGTTACTTTCTATGTTGAGTATGTTGTTTCTATGTGAGTGTATGTCTTATATGGTATTTTTTTGCTTTGAATGGGAATGTATGGAACAATTCAAGTTAGTTATCTTTTGTGGAAGGATTGTTTGCCTTATGGAAATGGTTTTCTTCTTGATTTGTTGAACTGAAATGAGAAAGCATCCTATACTTCTTTGCCTCTGGTTTTTTTATGGTTATGGTGTCTTTCTCCATGGTAGTTGGCTTGAGGAGTCAGTCTGTGGAACCTCCCTTCTTAGGCAACAAACTATCTTTGATTTCTATATGTCAAATGAACCATCTGAGCGAGAGGTTCTAATTATTTTCCATGAATGGCATTAGTGGTTAGCCTTTTTGACTTGTTATGTTTTTGTATGGCCTAGTCCTAATGTAGTTCACCTCTTTCTCTTTTCCTATGAATTTGTGTCAGGTTATATTAATTGGGGTTTTCACTCAGCTTGCATGCAGTCGGATTGTTCATGGAATGTCACTTGGCTTGTTTGGGTAGAAGAGTATACTATGTTGGATTGGTGGTTTATAAATATGGCTTGGCCTTCTCTAGGCACTGGTCCGTCGGGAACTGGGGGTTTGGGGTCACAGTTGAAAGGATGGGAATAAAGGTGGACAGGGTTCCTCCTCTACGCAACCACCTAGGACAAGTGGCAGAAATTCGAATGCTCACCTTATCAATATTGTGGCCCAAGCATATAACAAAAGTACCACATCTCAAATAAAACACATGATTTCATCATTGGAGGCAGATCTCAACCAACATGCTAAGAATGAAGTGCATCTTGAGGATTGGCATCTCCTGGTTCCTGATCCTGACAATACCTAGGGTTGGAGCACACAGTATAAACAAATTGTTCACCTTTACTTGATGTTGAAAATTATTGTGGCCTGAGAAATTATGAATTTTACAGGTTTTGTTAAGTATAACCCCTATTTCCAGGAAATTCAGAAATAATTTCAACTTGTCCAATTTCAAATTTAGCAATAGAATGTTCATCTAGGCCGCATTGAGAAGCACATTCTGTGCCTTCTTCAATTGAAATTACTAGGTTCTAGCGCTAAGGACCCATCCCCGGTGGAATCCTCTTATGAGTAGTAGCTAGCAAGATATTTTTTGTTTATTTTGCTGATGTATATGTTGGTTAGTATTAATTATGTTAGTATGTTAGGTGTGTTATCACTCAGGTTGTCCCTAGGCTCCTAATAGGGATACGGCCGAGGTAACCACAAACCAATCTTCTGATTGCAGGTTCTAGCCCACCTGCAATCGGAGATGGCTCTCTCCTTTCGATTCAGCCTTAGTTGATGATGTTAGGCTAGCTTTCTGACTTCAAGGGAGTGTTGATTGTGATTGGAAAGAAGGTAGGATTCTCGAACAAAGAGGCACGGTAAGGTGTGATAAGTTTCGAACCATTGGGCATGGAGTCACAGATTGAGGCTTGCGAGCGTTTTCTTGGTCACAAGGGGATACAGAGCGGGATAGCCACACAGGATACAATTTTCTGTCTGTTGAAAGTACGGAGTGAACATCAGGGATGAAAGGCAAAGGAGAATCATTTCATCATGCTGACAAAGGGGAGAAATGGATGAATGGGATCCAGGAGAAGTTAAGAATTCCTAAGACATGCACTCATATGTGAAAGAAACAGTGTAAACTAGATCATTTAAGAATACAAGCTCATAACTGTTTTTGAAGAAAACATTGAAAAATGCAGAAATTGAACTTAAGGTGTAATGAAACAAATCTTAAGCTATTCTTTTTTCCTGCAATTTAGAAAAGGCGGAAAGGTGGTAAAAACAAAAATTAAACAGAGGAGAGGAAAACTTATTGGATCATGTAGAAGCATAGGAATTCTGTGATCATTCCTTGGCCAAGAGAAAACATCAAGTAGTTTCACAATCCATGCTTTCAGCAATCTTTGATTATGGAAATTATGATAGTTACAGTGCGAGTCTCTGCTCATAGAAAATGTTGGAAAGAAGACTGACCAACAACTACTACCAACCAACCAACCCCTCACAACATTGCTCAGGGTGGTATTTATAAGCAAAATATCAGAAAGACATCATTACAAGTGACCTCGACAGGTTTGCTTAGAACTCTTCAAAAATCTAAGTGTTGCTGGAATTAATGCAAGTAAATCTTTTTGGCTGCGCTGGGGGCAGCTAGATCGGAACAGGTGACGAGGTGGCCTTTGGGGACCAGATGTGGTGCTGCTGGAGTGATTGTGCTTCGGGAACTGCATTTCAGCTCTGGTGTGAATTGAATGTGCAATAATTATGACTTGAGAGCTTCAAGCAGTTTTCGCCCTCTTTCTATGAATCTGCTGGAAGATATTAAATGTTCTCCTGCTTCGGGCCACTGCTCAAGACATTCGTTGATACTCTTTGCCGCTACATTGATGGCTTCCGTCGTCGACTGATACTCTTTGACACGCTTGATGCTTGATGATTTGATCTGATACACTTTAAACTCTGTGATTGATCTGCTACTATCTTTAAACCGGATCCTTTTGGCACGATTGGGTGATCTTCGGGCTTTTTCACCGCGCAATGGGCTAGGAAATCAAAATATTCCCTGAAGATTCCTCGAAATGTCCTATTTCCCATAGCGATGCGCGATTAGCGCTTTGCGCTAATTGCGCATCGGAAACTTCCTCTGTTTCTTGATCTGGAGCTCCGAAGTGCGATTTTTCTTCCTGCGCGAAGTTTTCAGCTTTTTGGCTACTAACGTAAGCATGGCGTCGGCTGTACGACGGATGACGTCAGCTATGGTGGGTCCCTGGTACAGAGCGACGTGGTGAAGTGTTGATACTGGAGGTAATGTGGTGAAGAAAACTCCGATGTGATATCGTGATATCGCGTCGGCGGGGAACAGGGGTGCTTGGGTTGGACATTCGACGCTTGCGACTGCCGATCGGCGATATCGCAATATCGCATTGGCGGAGAACGAAGAGGTGAATGAGTTGGACACTCGGTGCTTGCGATCGCCGATCGGCGATATCGCAATATCGCATCGGCGGAGACGGATGGGTGATGACCTGCGTGGATATGAAAGCGCGAGGTTGCGATGCGATATGGCTTTGAGGTTGTAAGTTTTGGGAGGAAAGAGCAAGTAACTAGGTGTGAAGGGCATTGGAGGTTTCGGAAGGGGTCCGATTACCTCAGAGGGATTTTATACTTTGGAAGGAGTCCATTGTATTTGGGAGGTGGTTTTGGAGGTCAAGGGTTCTTGCTGAGTTTCAGATAAACTGAGCAATTCTCGGGAGTACTTATGATTATTTTTCAACCAGGGGGAGGGATATTACGTAGGGGGATTTTACTTAATATCAACAAGGGGATGGGAAGAATAGGGAGCTAAATAATAATGTTAGTGTTTAATATGGAGATGGTAAGAAAGCGCTAAGTTCGGGAGAGCTTAGGTTGTTACAAGGGGGTAGGACCATACTTTAGGAGAAAATATGGAACAACTTTGAGTAAAGCAGATCTTTACTTAAGCCAGTGTTATGAAGATGATGGAACTTAAGAGGTGCCAAGCAGATCTTGACCTCTTTTGGGGAAGTTAGTTAATGATTGGGGAGAACAGAGAAGGGGAGCCAGTTATACCTCTTTTGAGCTTCTTGTGTACAAATCTTTGCTGATTGTGTCCTGAATGATATGACACCTGAAAACCTGGAACTAGTCAGCAATTCAACAACCTCAGAACTACCTACCCAGCCTACTTACCTAGCATTTTTTCTTCTTTTGTTTAGGGGTGCACTTAGACTTGCAAACCCGTCATTCATTTTTCTTTTGATGCTTTCTTATCTACATACAACCCTTATTTCTTCCAGAGCCCAGATTAAGTTGTTGGGCTCCTCTGCTTCTCTACCTATCTAAGAATCTGCCAAGATTAAACTGTTTGGACAGATTTACAATCTCTATATTCTAAAACAGGAAATTTAAACCTAGGGAGACCAAGATTAAACTATTCGGACCTCCCTTTAACTGAAAAAATAGCGATACGGGATATCTTTACAAAATTTGAAGGTAATTGGATGAACTTGCAGTAGCCTTCTTCACTTGGAGACTGCTAAGCAAATATGGAGCATTACAGCAAGCAAAGTATGACATATTTGGCCTGTAAAATGCCAATCATGAAAAAGAATAACCTGTTGCAGCAGGAAGCTAACAGTGGCTCCACTCGGGGATGGCTTCTCCTTGTGAGAAGTCAAGAACAGCAGGCCAGAACTCCTTGGTTTTTAGTTTCTTGCTGTCTTCTGCAAAACTGGAAAGCGCCGCCTGCTTTCTTCCGCGTGCTTTCAGTATTATAAATTCTAAAAAAGACAAAACTGATATACACAAATATGTACAGACCAACTACCCTTGCTCTTTCAAGCAGGAGGATCATTGTAGTGTTTCAACATCCGGCCAATGATCGGGCCTTCTTCCACTATGCTGTTATCAAGAGATTTGAGAAAGTAGGTGTTATTGCCTTGCACAGCGCTGATAACGTATGGACCTTTCCACAAAAAATCAAATTTTGCATGTTTGCCCTTGTCTTCTCTTCTTGCATCCCACCTTAGAAATTTGCTGCCTACCCAGAAATCCTCTGCTTTATTTCTTTTATCGAACATTTTCTTAAGTTTTTCTTGTAGACCCTGAGCTCTATTGAAAACTTCTTCTCTGGTTTGTTGAAGGTGAATGGTCTAATTAATTCTTCTTTGCATGTCGTTTGGTTCAGCCTGAAGTTCTTGCAACAGTTTGATAGTAGGTATGCCCAGAGATGAAGGAAACCTGGCTTCCATGCCATACACAAGTTCATAGGGGCTCATCCCGATGGATTTTTTCGTGGACATTCGGTCTGTCCATAGGGCATTGGTGAGCTTTTTCTGCCAGTTCTTTTTGTTCTCTTCTAGCATCTTCTTTATGATATTGATGAGGCTCTTATTGGATGACTCGGCCAGGCCATTACCTTGCGGGTAGTAGGATGTGGAGTGACCTAAGGTAATGGGGTATTTGTTGCAAAAGTTAATGATTTTCTTAGATTTGAAAGCAGCAGCGTTGTCAGTAATGATTTTCTCCGGGCAGCCAAATCTAGAAAGGATGTTGCTTCCAAGGAACTGGATAATGGTGGAGTCATTGGCTTGCCTACACGGGATGGCTTCAATCCATTTGGTGAAGTAGTCGGTGGCTGTTAAAATCCATTTGTGCTGGCCCAAGGAGGAGGGATGAATTTCCCCAACGAAGTCAAGACCCCATTGTTGAAAAGGCTTCTCAGTTGAAATGAGCTTCAAGGGCAGAGGAAAAAGTTTTCTTTTTCCTTCAAAGATTTGGCATTTGTGGCATGAGGCAGTAAATCTTTTCACATCTGTAAACAAAGAAGGCCAGTAATAACCAGCTTGTAAGATCTTGTCCACCGTAGATTTCCAATATAAGTGTCCTCTGCAGTCACCTGCATGAAATTATCTCATGACACTGTTAGTTTCATCTATAGTCAAACATTTAAGCAAAATGCCTTCATAAATTTTCCAAAACAAAGCACCATCTATGACACAGAAGTTTGATGATTTCATTCTTAAAAATCTTTTCTTAGTTCTGGACAATCCTGGGGGAGCGCACAGGTTTAACAATACAAAGCAAATATCAGAATACCAAGGGGACTGTATGAAGGTATCACTGATCTGTGGAGTCGCCAGCTCCGCTTCATCGTCCAGCTGATTAATGTCTAGTGCTTGGAAGTTTGTTTCAGCCATTAGCTTGGCTAGCCCTTGTCCTTTTACGAGCTTGGTGGGTTTTATCTCAATGTCGTATTCAAGGATGCTAGCAATCCATTTGCCTCTTCTGCCTTCCAATCCTTCTTGACTTAGTATATCCTTTACAACAGCATTGGGGACATATGCGATCACATGGGAGTAGAGGATGTAAATTCTGAAGTTTTTAATGGCTTTGACCAGGGCTTAGGCTTGCTTTTCCATGATCTGAAATTTTAGGGGTGCGTCTCTCAAAGCTCGACTGAAGAAAGCTATTGGTTTCTCATGGCCCTGATCATCTTTCTACAGAAGGACTGCGGCTATGGTATGTTCTGATGCGAAAGAAAAAATGATAAAGTCTCTGTCAAATTGAGGACTAGTAAGGACAGGTGTTTGAGTCCGGGCCGTTTTTATACTCTCGAAAGCTTGCTTGGCCTCAAGGGACCATCTCACCTTGGCGTCCTTTTTTAGCATGTTGCTCAATAGCCTTATTAGCTCGGCTAAATTGGGGATAAATCTCCTTAGGAAGTTGATTTTCCCGAGGAATCCTTGTAATTCTTTCGTGTTTCTTGGGTAAGGGATTTGGAGGATTGCCTGAATTCTTTCTGGGTCGATTCTGATCCCATATTTTGATATTATATGCCCTAATAACCTGCCTTCCTCCAGGGCAAATAGGGACTTCTTAGGGTTCAAGGAAATGCTGTATTTCCTACATGTGATGAAAATTTTCCTTAAGTGCTTAAGGTGTTGTAGGTCAGATTTGGAAAATGGGGTCAGGTCATCCAAGTAAACCACTAGGAAATCGTGTATCTCCTTAGCGAACGCAATATCCATTTCCCTCTGAAAGGTGGCATCGGTGTTTTTCAGCCCAAAAGGCATTTTAACATATTTGAACGTTCCCCATGGTGTGGTAAAAGCAGTTTTGTCCTGATCGTCTGGGTGAACAAGGATTTGGTTAAATCCTGAGAATCCATCTAGTAGAGAGATCCTAGAAGAGCCCACTACTCTTTGCAAGATGTGGTCCATTTTGGGTAACGGGTAGTGGTCTTTTAGAGAGACTTGGTTTAGATTTCTCAAGTCTACACACAGTCTTACCTCTCCTGTTTTCTTTCTGGTGGGAACTAAGTTAGATACCCATTCCAAGAATCTAATGGGCGCAATGACCCCTGCTTCAAACATTCTTTTTATTTCTTTTTCAATCATAGGGAGAAGCATGGGGTTGATTCTTCTGAGTTTTTGTTTGAACGGTTTCTGATTCGATCTTAGGGGAATGGTATGCTGGATTACTAAAGTGTCATAGGACTTCAAGTCCTCATAACTCCAGGCAAATACATTTTAAAATTCTTTGAACAGATCCACATACTTAGGTTTTTGGTCAGGAGGCAGATTTTTAGAAAGTTTAATCATTCTGGGATGTTCTGCTATTCCTGTGTTGTATTCTTCTATGGCGGCATCCAAAGGTTCCATCTTTGGTTTTCTGGCCACATCGTTGTCATCAAACATGTCTTCCAATGGGGTAAGGCCAGCAGGTAGAACATTTCCTTTTAGGTCAATAAACTCTTCTTTTACTTCGGCTACCTTAGGTGAACAAAACTGTTTCAGTTGCCCTATGCTTGTACTGTCAAAAATAGTTGGGCTAAGTATTTGTTCAGCCATGGTGGCTGTTAGGGTCAGGTGATCTTCTTCTGCTAACTGTTGTGATTCGGCTATAGCATCCATGTCAATGTTTGTGCTAGAGAATTCATCTTCCAGAGTCAAAAAATTGTTAATCTGGGCATCATCTTGGAATACCTGCCAATTCTTGACATTATTAGGAATTGACGGTCTGTGTTTTACTTCTGCGGTGAAGCGGTGACTTGGTCCAAAGGGAAGCCTACATGTGCTAGCGAAGGTAGCTAGGCTATGGGCATGAATATTATGATCTCGTGCGATTTTGGCCAACTCAAAATCACTGAAGGTGCTAAGAAATTCGCTGGCAGCGGCTCTGTAAGCTCTCATTCTACTATCATTAGCGACGAAGTTGCCCTTTATCTGTTGTATGATGAGGTTCGAATCACCCAGGATGGAAATTGTGGTAGCTCCCAGGGTTTTGAGCAACTTGAGGCCTAAGAGAAGGGCTTCATACTCCGCCATATTGTTTGTACATCTAAAATTGAGTCTATAGGCATGGCCTTGTGCGTGATTCTCGTAAGTGTTGTAAATCCACACTCCAGCCCCTACTCCTAACTTGTTAACTGCACCATCAAATTCTAAATACCATGAGACTTCTTGTCCAAGGTGTGTATTGGGGATTCGAGTGGTATGCGGAGCGGATGAGCTGGTGACCTCTGTTTCGGGACTTTCTTCTTGTCCTGTGTTGGTTGCCCTGGCTGTTGAGGTAATTTCATGCGAATTGGAAACTGCTCTCTTATTGACATTGGTTTCTTGCTCTAGGGATAACGGTTTGTCAGAAGTTGGAGGGCTTGTATTATCATTAAACAAAATAAAGGAATCCATATCAGAATGGACTGAGTATATTGGAAAATTTTGGGGTTTCTTCTCACTACTTACCACATACTTCATTAGTGTCTCCCTATAAAGTCTCTTTGGTTTCCCAAAGACAGATATAGTGGCGTAAGAGAGGTCGAGCTGAAGGGATCCTTGCAATTTTGCTCCCCATGATCTGGATAGCAGCATGCCATACTTCGTGGGGATGTCAGCAACTACTACGTCCATTAAGATTGTCTTGTTAGGAAACTGGACTAGGGATACGCAAAGATCTTTGATTAGGCCTAGACATTTGACTTGACTTGAATCAAATGAATACAGATCTTTATAGGGTCAGGTGACATCGAGATTCAAATTTTCCATTACAGCTTTGGGCATGAGGTTATGTGAGGCGCCTGAGTCAAACATAGCATTGTGTAGTATCTTATCGTGTATGTGCAGGCTGATATAGAAAGGTGGAACAGGCTCATATGTTGTTTTTCCATCAACCTCTGGCCCGAATAGCAGTTCAGGGGTGTCATCTAGAATGTTTACATCATCCCTAACTTCCGGCAATTGAAGTGATTTTTGAATTTGTTGTCTATATACGTCATGCTTAGCCAGTTCTGAGAGGGGAATGGAGATTTTAAGTTTTCCAATTTCGGTTTCTAGGCTGAATGGTTTTTCTATTGGGTTCCGGGTATTGACAGTGGTGAACTTTTCTTTTTTAGGCGTACTCTCTGTATTCTCTCTTGGAGCATCCGTATCACGGTGTATTACCGTCTGTGGTATCTCCGTCCTGGGAAAATTTTCGGGAATGCTCTTTAGATCTTTTTCCGGATGGGGAGTGGGCAGGGGCTGCTCCACAGAACCATGTGTATCTGTTACGTCTTCCACAATAACTTGTTGAAAATTTGGGCCATGGCTGTCAGTTGTTCGACCGTTGGTGCTCTTCACTTTAGCTTTGTTGGGTTGTTTGCTATCTCTTGCTTTGCTACGAAAAACATCGACAGTCCATGTTCTTAGTTTGTATTGCTTATGAACTTCGTATATAGCAGTATCATAACCTTGTTTAAAGTCAAAAGATTCGTCCGATTTGGTGCGGAATTGTTCTAAATTAAGGTATGGTCGGTTTTCTTCCGTGAGGAAGGAATGTTGTTCGTTTTCTGAATCAACCAGGTTGATTAGGGTCCCGTCTGTGGGATCAGCGGATGTAGATGCCTCAGCATAGTTTTCTTGAAAAGGAGGTCTAATGTCATGATCCTGAATGGACCTACCTACGTTCAAATTTTGGGTCTTTCTAAAGTTTGGGTTCCTCGCGGCATTGGGCTGTTGATTTTCCCACGAATTTTTTCTTTCTACGTTATCTAATCTATCTCCCAGCCTGTTCATGGATCTGGCGACCGCATCAAGCTTCTGCTCGAAAGATGAGGGTTCTTCTTTGAAAGTGGTTTTTTTCTCAGATTTGGTTCTATTTCTTTTGGCGATGAGGTTTGCTTCCACGCTTACTGCAGCGTCTTGCATTTCTGCGAGGCTTTGAGGGGCTCTTTCCCTTAATTGTTATGCCATCTCGGCATCAAAGCCATCCGAAAATTTGTATAAAGCAAGGTCCGGTGGAGGTCTTAAATTTGGTGGTATCGCGTTGTAAACATTGTTAAATCTGGCACAGTAATCCAGAACAGCTTCCCCAGGTCCTCTCTTGATAGACTCATATTCAGATAGTATGTGCAGGGGGTCCTTCCTTTTCTCCCATATGTTAATGAAGGTTTGGTATAAGGCTTCCGGGTTTAGTATTGAATTAGGTGGAAGTGCCCTAAACCAGGGTCTGACATCACCGGTCAGACTTTGAACAAAGATATTCATTCTTACGCTATCATCATCTATCTCATAACTCTCGAAATAATCCTGCATTTTCTTTGTATGTTGTAGAGCGGTGCAAGAGGTTGTGCCGTCGAAGTAAGTGATTTTTGATTGGTAATCCTGAGGCATTGCCCCGGGATTAGCAGGTAATTGTAATGGTGCATATCTAGCCATGATGACGGGGATGAGCGGAACACCTAAGGCGAGGGGCATTACGGGAATAACAGGGGAAGAAGGAGTAGTCGAAGTGGTAGGGATATGGGATAGAGGTGTGGTGGAGCTACTTGGAGAAGGGGGTGATGAGCCAGGGGAACTCGGGGTAGACCGGAATAGAATTTTGACAGGGGTTGGTACAACAATTGGCTGAACTGTTTTAGGATTAACAGGGGTCTGGCAATCTTTTTGTTTTTGTTCCCTGACGATCTTAAGAATTAAATTAGGATTTTCAACGATGGGCGAGTTATTTGGATCAGGATTTGATCGGGTATTACGTGTTTGTTTCTTAGGAGCCAGCTTCTAATATGGCTTTGAAAATCTTCTAATAAATATGCAACCACAGGTCGACCGATCCTTTCACAAGACGGCTTCTTCCTCTGTAAGGCTGCAGACTGGTTTCATAAATTTATCTGAGGAGGTCCCCAGTGGAATCGCCATTATGTTATCACTTAGGTTGTCCCTAGGCTCCTAATAGGGATACGGCTGAGGTAACCACAAACCAATCTTTTGATTGCAGGTTCTAGCCCACCTGCAATCGGAGAGGGCTCTCTCCTTTCGATTCA